>JAEANM010019628.1:0-12313 GCA_017656035.1 Myanophis thanlyinensis | reverse complement strand
CCAACTGGGATCGGCGCCGGGTCAGACGCCGCAAGGGCACGACCCGATCTAGGGCCCCGGTAGCCATCCTATCCCAGATAGCCACCAGGTCCCCCACAGGATCATGTTTGCTCCTTGATTAAGTACCTGATAGCAGTCTTCTAATACACAAAGGACTTTCATAAGGGAAGGATATTGATTTATTCTCTATAACACCCAATGGCAGGATGAGAAGCAATGAAGCTTATCAGAGGGAGATTCAACCTGAAAATATGAGGAATTTCCTGACAGTAAGAACAATTAATCAGTGGAATAGCTTACCTCCTGAGTTGTGGGCGCTTGAGGTTTTCAAGAAAAGATCAGACAACCATTTGTCTGGAATTGTATAGGGTTCCCTTTCTTGAACAGCTGTTGGATTAGAAGACCTACAACAAGGGTATCAAAGTCATGGATGCGTGATGTGCAGGCCATGCCCACCCCACTGCCACAAAGGTGGAAAAGTCATGAAATGTCACAGGATGGCAACGTGATGTGGTGAGTTTTTCACATGTAACCTACAAGAACCCTTCCAATTCTGTGATCCTATGACATGTTAGGCAGTGGTCTATTCCACATTCTAATTAATTTGGATTAAAACTAGATATTGATTATTGGAGGAAGACATAAATTGTTCCACCATTTATTCCATTTTCATAGTTCATTGTATTAATACAACATACATTTAGCATTAAATAGACATTCCCTAACTTAAGAATAAGTTTTCAAGTGCAATTACTGAAGGCCTATATTCCATTGCATTTGAAAGCAGTCAGTAATAATTATATATGAAAATATTTCCACTTTAATTGTCATCATAGTTAGATCAGGAATTTCATTCTGTGTTTTTTAAGTTTGAAATGTATATTAATTTTTTACACAAAGGACTTCAGACTAATCTCATTTGGTGGGTTTTTTGTTTTGTTTGGGAAAGTGGATCATTGCCTGTTGTATTAAAGGATTAACAAGCAATGGTTAAATCTCTAAAAATCAGATTTCATATGTAAACCTACAGCGGAAAAAGCATCCAATCAGTTTTCCCAGTGGCATGAAAGAAGAACATCTGGTGATTAAATTAGGAGGAGGAAAGCCTACAGCTGTGTATCCTAAAGAACATATGCCTATAGTTTGTACATTATAATGGGTTTTTATTTTTATAGCACTTGGATAAATTTGAACATACAAACATATGAGTTATGAAGTGTCCTCATAACTATTTAAAAAAACCTAAACAGTATCCAGAAAATTATTGTTATTATTGTGGCTTGTATCAAGAGGAGCCTAGGAATGAATAAGAATAGCATTTAACTCACTATTATAACTGTTTTGACTACTTAATTGTACTATTTTAAACATTATTTCTTTTGACAAAGGCTGAGAATCAATCAAAAGAGAGCAGCATCACTTTTCTTCACTGTAAACCCAGGATTTATAGTATTATATCATTAAGATAGTTTCTGGAAATATTCAAAAACAATCTGCTAATCCCCTTTTTATTTAGTATTAATCATACATACTGGATATATTCAGTTCTAATTAGACTGTTTCAGAGTTTTTGCTTGATAGGAGTTTTATGGGTTCTCAGGATTTTGTCTAGAAAAGCAACCAAATGAAGACAAGCTTTATTCTTTTTCCCACTTCCCAGCATATTTAATAGTAGCAACAAAGCAATCACCAATAGCCTAAATTAGATGTATATGCTCAGGCATTTTAAATCAAGTTATTTCTGTACTTGTGCAAGTAAAACTTCCTGAATCTAATAAAGTCAAATAGTTCTGGATAACCAATATCCAACCTTCCCTTTCTGGGAAATGCTCTTAATAAAGTAGTCAGGTTGCAGCATCAGAAGTCTTTGGAAGAAACATATTACTTGAGCCTGTTTCAGTCATGTTTCATAAAAGGTCATAATATGAAACATCACTTGCATTAGTTGATGACCTCTGGTAGAGTCAGGATGATATGGTGCAAGTGTTCTGGTTCTCTTTGGTCTCTCAATAGTTTTTGATACCATCAGTCATGGTATTCTTTAGGACAAACTATGGGACTAAGACTGGAAGCATTGTTTCGTGGTAGTTCTCCTCCTTACTCTATGGCTGGTTACAGTCAGTGCTGACAGGGAGAAAAAAAGCAAATATTAAGTACCTGATCTGCGGGTGTTGCAGGCCTCATGTACTTTATATGAAGCTATTGGATAAGGTCTTCAGTCAACACATATCCAGGTATCAACAATGTGACAATGATAGCCAGTTATTATATTTGATTCCTGGTTGGCCAACTGTAGTGTCAAAATCTTGTTTCAAAATCTAGTCAGGGTGTGGACTGGGAGGAAGAGGTTTAATTGGCTGTTAGGGTGTGTAGGATGTGGAGTGGATCAGGGTGTGGAGTGGGAGGAAGAGGCTTAATTCTTCAATCTTGACGAACTGAGTGGCTATGGTTCAGAGTTTTTCTGATACTGGAGATTTTTCATCATTATTTCCAAACAGGGTTGTATTTTCCTAAGAACTGATATGTAATTTGGAGATCTCCCTGGATTCACGTTTCCTGTTCAAAAAGTGGTATGGTAGGAAAACTTTAGTAATAGCTGATGCACCCATTAGATTATTTATTCTCACAGTTACTATCCCTTAGTCATCTTGTGTGTAGATTATTGGAATATGTTGTACAGGGGCTACTCTTGAAGACCATGCAGAAGGTGCAGCTGGTCCAGAATAGAGTGGCAAAAACAGTGATAGGAATTATTTTGTGTGGCTGTGTAATTCCTCTGATACACAAGCTATGCTGGTTACCACTATGCTTCTAGGTCAGTTCAAGGTAGTAAGTGTTGTCAAGTATAAAGTCTTCATGCCATAAAACTTGGTTATCTGAGACACTGTCTTTCTGCCATTGTGTTTTGCATATAAGATCTCTCTAAGTTATGACAGTAAACTTACTTCAGGTCCAATTCTTTTAAGCAAAACCATCTAGTGGACCCAGAAAGTTGTTTGCCACACTATATTTCCCTCTGGAATAGCATCTACCCAGAACTTTGAGAACTTAACTTTCCCCCCGGCCCATGAATAGAATAGAGTATGTGTTCGCCCAGAGTAATCTATCTGGATTTGTTTACAGTATATGTCTACTCCCTTTGTTATTATTAGCAATGACACTTTTGATTTAATGCTGCTCAGAATTGTTGACTTGGGCAATCTTAGAAACCTAAACAAATTAATAAAAAGTAAATATATATGTACAATATAGCCCAGGGTATTAGCTAAATATATTATTACATGCTCCATCCCTTCTTACTACTTTCCCCCCTTCTATGCAGTTGAGTCTTAATTCTCAGAGAGTGCTTGCAGTTTTCTTGGCAATTCTCTTGGGATGGGAAATTCTGTCTTTAATGACATTTTTCTTATTTCCTTCAGCTACTCATGGAAAATAGATTTGTTCCAGAATGGTCGTCTTGATCATTCAGAGGTTCTTCTTTGTACCCTTGTCACTCACGTTAATTTGAGTTTGCCCTAGCTTCTCCTTGAAAGAGCAACAAGCCTTCAACAAACAATGCTGCTAGATCTATTTTGGTTTGTGACCAATATGCCTCCTTCATTGCAGAATAGTTTGCATGTTTACATCCTCAAGTCTTAAAAGTTGAAGGTGGTATTATTTAATCAGAAATAAAATCATTTATGCCTTCTGCTAAATGCACATATTTTAATAATATTTTAATAATTACTAGGACCTGCTTCCTCATGAGCTAAAGAGTTGATGAAAGATGCTAATGAGCATGTTTTCAAGCTCTAAAACATCTTTTTCCCTTCAAACCTGGATAATAAATGCAAAAGCAATGAGATTAAAATTATAAACATACAGTATGCTGCTGTTTGCCAGCTATATTTTTTATTTCATTTTACTTATAATGGTAGTATCTTCCATCATTATGTCTTCTATAGCCATAGCATCTGCTTTTGAGCTATATAGCTCAAAAAGAATTACCTCAAACTGTGAGATGGCTGGCATATAAATTTAATAAATAAAAATCAAACTCTGGTTACCTCAATATAGGCTTTATGAGTAGAAATTATGTAGGTGATGTGAATAATGTAATTGTTAACCAATCAATTTTCTGACTTCCTTGGATAGACTTTCTAAAAAAATTATATCAGAAACATATGGAACAAATCAATAGGGAGAAAATTTGGAGATAAATCCTAATGATATATTATGTATTTCTAATGAATTATAAAATGTTGATTATTTTGAAAAAAAAATGCTATTATACCAGTGTGCTTTCTTTCTTTTGTATATGTATACACATATACAAAGTATTTTAAAAATAAAATTTTACATCTGCACCACACATTTTATGAAGAAATGTGCATACAGCAATTATATATTTTACTTAAAAATTCAGATTTTTAAAAAGTGAGGTATTGGTGTTAAAAAAAACTAAAATAAATACATTTGCTGTTTTAATAGATATTCTTCTAGTGATGAAAATCTTGGTACTATGAAGAATAACTGAGAAGATTGGGTTTTTTTTCAGTAGCCTGTGGAAATTGAATTGTTTTCATGATGTCTAATAGGGGGTACAATTGAAGAATAATTATATTTATTTCCTATAATTTTTGTGGCAAAAAATGAAAAGTTAAAATAATTCTAATAGGAAAAGCCTCAATCATCTTTTTTCATTTCTTGCCAGAAAAAAAGCTATACAAAAATAAAAACTGAATTGTTTATGAAATATTCTAAATGTGCACAAATAAAACATTATTTTTACAAATACAAATGTATATCAAATGTGCTCTTTATTTAGAGGTACTGCATACTGCATCCATAAAACTCTCCTTATGAACTAAATGATAGCTTACCTATTTGAAAGACCCTGTCTTTCTCTGACTGTCCCTTTTTCCTTTCCTATATTTGTTCTTACTGTCAACTTCTCTCATCTTCTCTTGTGCCTCTCTCTTCCCCCATTCTCTTAGGTTTCTTCCTCACCTTCCACAGAAAGCAGTGATTAATAAACCATGTACTTGTTTGCCACTGAAGCATCAATTTCCATTTCATTGCAGGTTTCACCTCTCTAGGTGAGAGAAATGTGTTTGACAGATCCTTAAGAACTTTACAGAGCAGATTTTCAACTTAACCAGAGGAAAAGGTAGAGACACAGACGCAGGTAGGAAATTGCAAGGGATAAGGGACACAGCTGCAATTACCATAAAATACTGTAAAGATGGTAATTTTCCTTGTGGCAAATACCTCCAAGCGTAGCTGAGAGTGATTGTATATACGACTGTAATACATAAATTAGAAATGAAGATGTGAGAATATTTTTGCTGCAAAGTCTGTTACAAATATAAAGCAAAACTATTTATTAAGTAGTCAAATAGGTAGCTAGGTGCAGAAATGGAGACACAAAACAACAGACTGAACGGTGAATATAAGTAATATAAATAATTTAAAAACACAGTCAGAATGAGGATTTCTTAGACACATGAGAATCAGTGTATTTTGTTGCAGTGTAATACTCACTTAAGGAAATTGCACAACCCCCCTGGCTGTTTCTTAAACCTAACTTCAAAAATTCCAGTGGATTGCACTGGATGGGTGCTGAGGCTGAGCTTTGCTTGTCAGAAGGTTGCAAAAGATAATCAAATGACTTCAGGACACTGCAACAATCATTAATATGAATCTGTTGCCAAGTGTCTGAATTGTGATCATGTGACCAAGAAGATGCTGTGACATAAGTGTGAAAAAAATGGTCATAGGTCACGTTTTTCAGTGCCATGGTAACTTGAAGCAGCCGCTAAATGAATTGATAAGTCAAGAACTATCTGTATACGCATATTACTTTTATTTTTTAATTAGCCTAATAAATTCAAAGTGGAAAACACAGTCACAGGGCGCATTTGTAATGGGCTGGGAGTGGGAGAAACTGTTCCCAGGCTCAGAAAATAGTGAGTGGCTTGTACGAGGAATGGACCAAACAGAAAAAGCATACCTGTCCATAATGTAAAGTCATTATTGCACATATAACAGATAATAATGAAACTATATATATGAGTGTTTCGTGTTATCCTGCATAAATCACTCCAACACTTTCAATCTCTTCTACCATGCTTAGCTGCAATTGCACTATTGATGTTAATATCTACAACGTCCCTTCACCGCCACTTAAATGCTGAAATGCATTGCTGCTTAGACATTAGCAATCCATTAGACCAGCTGAAAATCACAATTTTTAAAGCTTGCCATTTGTTACCATCTACTTATAATGTTATCATTCTTTATTATTCTCAGCAAGCAGCATTTATTTTGAGCTGAAAGGATCTTCATGTGTCCTCTGCCATACTTAAACCAACCACCCTCAGTTTGTACTTGTTATGAAGTGATACCTTTATTTTAGACTGTTAGAAAATCTGGAATGGTATAACAATTGGGATATATATTTCTCATGAAAACAGAACAGCTAGAAAGCAACAGGTCTCAAACACTCCTTTTACAAAGAACGGAAACACAACGTACCATATTAGCACAATACTATTGAAGAATAAAACTTAGAGAGCTATATTTTCAAGAAAAAAAATTAAAAACCAATGTATTCTGTACAAAGTGAAGAAAACTGGGTCTTAAAGAAATATTTCTTTAAATAATATTTTTTGCCAACAAATCATTGTATGATTCTGCCTTTCCAGGTGTTAGGAGGCCCTTTAGCAAGAAAGCCTTAATTACTGACTGCTGAATATAACCTTCTGTTTCTTACACTTTCACTTTATTTTCTTCACATAACCTCATTATTTCTAAATAAATAATAACATGTCGTTAGTAATCAGACTTTTTGTCAGTGTTTGTACTCTCTGAAAAGACAAGTGCACACGTAACAAGAGCAGCAGCATAGCCAAATCACCAGATATCAGCAGAGCCTCTGCTGGAGTGTGGGCCTAGCAGATGTCTGATTATGGTACTTCCTGGTGCCAGTCCTGAAATAAATTAAATAAAATCAGGTTTGTATCAAAACAAGAGTCTAAGCTAGCCTGTTGTCTAAAGTTAATGGGAAAAGGCGGTGGCATTACATTCATAATTTTGTGCCTGTGATATACCTTCATTATAATGCTCAATAATATCTACACTATTGAAGACATGTCCTGAAGCTCCATATTTCACATGCATGTCATACTGTCTATAGACTTTTCCCTACATTATCTTAAATGCTGTTGGGCCAGAACACGATCACTGAGCATGAAATAGGCATGATTTTGTACTCCCTTTCATGCATATTCAGACAAGATTCTCCAAATAATTGTTTTTTTTTTTAAAAACGCAATGTATCTATATATGTGACTTGAAAAATGTTGAAAGAAAAGATAAGGAATCATCATAAAAATTTCACATATCATCTGGATGCTGAGGGAAGAAATTATTAGTTGGGAAAAATGAGTCTATCATCTTGCTTTTATTTTTATCCCACCTTTATTATTTTTATAAATAATTCAAAGTGGCAAGCATACCTAATACTTCTTCCAGCTCCTATTTTTCCCCACCATAACAACCCTGTGAGGTGGGTAGGGCTGAGAGAGTGTTTGGCCTAAAGTCACCCAGCTGGATTTTATGCCTAAAATGGGATCAGTGGAAAATGTGGAGACAGAAACAGTAAGATCAAAGTTATAACTTTTTCTAATTATTGAGGCTGCTGCTTGCATGGGAGAAAAATAAAGACAAGGAATAAAGACAAGGTAACAATATGATGATAGGTGTTCTCCTGCACTGTGAAGAAAGAGTGAGTCAGATAAATGCTTGAACTGCACAAATCAGAATCAAAAGAAAAAGAAAACTGACTTCAGAAAAAAATGAACACACTAAGAATATCAGTTTAATGAATATGAGGCTTCTTAGGCAGAGGGATGCAGACAAAGTATTTGAGATAAAGAAAGGAAATTCAGTTGGCTGACTTCCAACCATTTGTTTAGTGACCATTTGAAGTTACAATTGCATTGAAAATAGTGACTAATAACAGTTTTTCAAACTTAAGACCACTGCAACATCACCATAGTCATGCGATCAAAATTTAGGTGCTTGGCAACTGGCTCGTATTTATGATGGTTGCAGTGTCCCAGGGTCATGTGATCACCTTTTGTGACCTTCTGACAAGCAAAGTCAATGAGAAAGCCAGATTCACTTAACAACTGTGTTACTAACTGCAGTGACAACAATTGTAGCAAGAAAACTTGTACTATGGAGCAAAACTCATTTAACACCTGTCTCCTTAGCAGCAACAGAAATTTTGTTAAATTCTTGCAGTTCTGGTGGTGAAGTGAGGACTATCTGTATAATAAAATTCAGGTTCTTTTGTTGTCTGTACATCAATTATACATATCTAGCGGTCAATAGATGAATAAGTTTTTCAAGATTCAATCCTTTATTGTCAATGCACAACATATGTGCAGCGAAATTGAGTGAGCCCCCATTGGTACAATCACACAAAGCACAGAAACACAGAATATATTCAGATACAGAATACATCTCCAGTTTTATAAACAAATCCCTAACCCCAGGAAATGCCCCGGCTGGCACATTTCCACATCACATTATTCCACCTGTATGTACATATTGCATGTTGCATTATCACTGTGAGTCTGTTGTATTAAGTCTAGTAGTCATGGTGTTACGTGGCATTTAGAAGTCCGAAGTCATTAGCATTCCTAGATTTATGAGACAGAGTTTTGCCAGTCAGCTCCTTCTTGTCAGCTAAAAGGAGCAAAGAAACTATTAGGTTGTTTAAAAATTAAACATCTTGGCCAACCAATTGAGATAGAAAAATGTTTTTTTAAAATATTCTTTGGGTATTCAATTTCTCTTTTAACTTATACCAGGCAACAAATAGAAACAACCAAATAGAGAACTGAAGTGTGTGGCTTGTTACAAAGCTAATAGATCGTAACTAGTCCATGGGGAATTTATTGTTTAATGACTCACTTAGATTAATTTATTTATTGGATCCTGCTTTTAATTAGGACCTCAAGGCATGGTTCCTTTTTCTCACTTCCCCCCACACAACCCAATGAAATAGGCTGGGCTGAGACAAGCTTATTGTCTCAAAGTCATACTGTATCTTGAAATGATTGTAATAACCGTGAATACTTTTCATAGTCAACGCTTTATGTGGATGGTGGAATGTCTACTTTATTATAAACTTAATAAAATCCAAATCAGTTTTCCATCTCAAGAAATTTATAATTTGAAATCCGAGAGTGAACACTTAAAAAAGGAATGCTGAAATGATAGACTGAAATACAAATTTCTAACTAACTCACTTCTTTTCAGGCAAATTTAAATGTTCCCACCATACGAATGGGATGATGACATTATCTATTCAGTCATATCTGACTCTTAGTAATTCTCTGGGCCAGGTCTCTCCACATCTTCTGATCTTGCACTACTTCCATCAAATGTACCGCTATTATTTTTAAATAAATAAATAAATACAGGTATTCCTCAACTTACAACCACAACTGAGCCCAAAATTTATGTTGCTCAGTGAAAAATTTGTCAAGTGAGTTTTGCCTCATTTTATGACTTTTCTGGCCACATATGTTAAGTGAATCACTGCAGTTGTTAAATTAGTAACACAATTGTTAAGTGAATCTGGTTTCCCCATTGGCTTTGTCAGAAGGCTGCAAAATGTGATCACATGACCTTGGGTCATAAAATGTCAGTTGTCAGCATCTGAATGTAAATCACATGACCATGGGGATGCTGCAACGGTCATAAGTGTGAAAAATGGTCATAAGTCATTCTTTTCAGTGCCCTTGTAACTTCGGTCACTAAGTGAACTGTTGTAAGTTGAGGACTACCCGTAATATTGGAGTTGGGATATGTAGAAATAAATAGGAGCAGGAATGAATCTATAAGACACCTGTATCCTTCTTCTACTCGCATGCATGATTTGGAGATAATATAATGGTTACTTCCCAGTGTAGGTAAGCTGAGTTCTGGGGGTTTCCCTCCCCCAACTGCTTATGCAGGTACCTATGAATAAAAGCAGCATTTTTCCTTTCAGCTCTGATAATGTAGTAACCCCTTGCAGCCACACAAGCTGGTCCCTCTCGGAGAGCGCCTTGCTTCCCTAATCCCTTCACCTGGGCCGAGTCGCTGGAAGTGAACCGTGAAGAGAGCAATTCTTCTCCCCGTCCCTCCCTCCCTCCCTCTCCTTCGTCAGGCCAAGCAGCAGCAGCAGCAGCAGCAGCCAGGCACCGGTCGCCCCTTGTCACATTACATTCATGTGCAGCGTGTGCATGGGAGCACAGCGCCCAGCCAGGAGGAGAGGGGAGGCGCTCGTTCGCTCGCGCTCTTTCGCTCTCTTTCGCTCTCTGTTCTCTCTCTCTCGCTCTCTCTCTCCTTTTTCTTTCAAGAGCCGTTCTCCCTCCCTCCCCCTCCCCCTCCCTCTTCCGCTTTTCCCCAACTCCTCAAGTTGGGAGGCGCGCAAGCCAGCTTGCACCTGCTCCTTCCCCCCGCCCCCTCCGTCTTTCTCCGCCCAACTTTCCTCTAGGGTCGGTCGGCTTCTTTGAACATGAGGGGCTCCAAACCCAGCGGCGAAGCCTGCAGCCGACTGGGGGCTTCTGGGCTGAGGCGAGAGTAAGCGGGACGGAGGCGAAGCGGAGGGTGTGTCCTCCCCCCCCAGTGAAAAAAAGCGCCAAACCTGCCCTCCAACCTGTCTCCTCACAAAGGTAAGCGCCCAGCTCTTATTGGTCTCCCCGAATGCCGGGTTCGCTGGGTTTAACGGGCGCGGGAAACGGACTGTTGCTTGTTTCCTCGACGGTGAGCTTCAAAGTTGTCTTCTTTGGTGAGGCGGGCGAGGGGGGTGGTGGGGGTGGAAAGAGGAAGGCTAGACTTTGTTTTGACGTGGAGCTTGCGAGCTCGGACCGCGTTTGCTTGCCCGTTGGGCCGGCGGTGTGGGGAGGACGGCGTCCTCCGGGGGTTTCCGCCTTCCCAAAATGGCCAGCGGTTCTGGGACAAACTGGAAGGGCGAGCCAGCCCTGAGCCTCGGGAACTGCATGTGGGGAACGGGCCGTGCCATTCTATCCCATTCTAACCCGGTCGCCGCCCCTTCGGACTGCGCGGATGAATGAACAAAAATGAAAGAAAACCGCTTCGGGACTTTAAAAGCTGCGGCGGCGGCGGGTTCCGGGCACAGTTAATCGGCGGTGTCAATTCCAATTCGTCCGAGTTCGGTTCCGAGTTATGTATGCCTGCCTAGGATTGGAGCGCGGAGCGAATGAAGGTAGTTGGATGGAAGTGAAGTCTGGTCGGTTTCCATCAGCAGATGGGTGGCACGTTCGACGGAATGTTTATTATTTCAGCCTAAAAAGAGTTTCAGTGTTGTAAGTGCGTTATTGTAGGACTTATCAGTACACTATTGTATGACTCGGTAGTGAGAATAATGAAAAGGCAATATGAAAGAGGTAAATTTCCCACCTGAACAAAAATCCTGCCTTCGAAGTTAGAAATAAACCTTTCTCAACCTGTAAAGAGGGGTTGAACTGGGTTTAAGCTAATTAGCAAAAAAATGATAGAGATATTGTATAAATATATGAATATTCCTGACTATTAAGAAGACTGAAACATGAAATTTGAGAAAACTCCCCTCCTTTCTGGTATTCTAATGGGCCTTCTAAACCAGTTTTTAATCATTTCCTTGAATTTGGAAACAAGTAATTTACTGTAGTTTTAAATAAGATAACAGTGCAGTAGGTCATATTAAAAGAAAAGGCTAATAAGTACATAGCATGTTCATGGTTAAAAAAAAAATTCAAGAGTAAGTGGCACTTTTGAAAGAGGAGTTGTAGTCCTATTTTTAAAGCTATATGCCTTTTCAGTATAAACATTTAACTGGGTGCTGTTTCTGTTAGGTGGTGAGGAAATATCTCTTAAATTTCTATTTGTTCAAGGGACACATTTTCTGTCCAGATCTTATAAACTACGAGAATAATCCCAATATGATTTCCACCAGTTTCTTAGCCATGTAGTACCTGTGCATTGTTAACATTTGGTGACAAGTAGAAATTCCAGTAGAACAAAATATATGTAGTTCAGGAGTATGTTTATGAAGATTCTCAGTCACCCAGGTAGAGTTGTCTGGAAGTTGAGTCATGCCAACTGGACTTTTGGTTTGAAATGTCTTGTTGCTGATCCAAGTTAGCTTCTTCAGTCTCAGTGAGTTTCAGGAGTAAACCCTGGAATCTTTGGTGCACAGAAAGAATGAGGAAAAGCTTCTTTCCACAAACAATACGGACACTTAACCAGGAACTACAAGCACACTCAGGAC
>JAEANM010019627.1:0-12314 GCA_017656035.1 Myanophis thanlyinensis | reverse complement strand
CAGGGAGCCAGGTATGTGAGCAGAAGGCCCACCTGAACCCTAGAGCCCCACTTCACAAAAAGAGATTCACACCCGGCTACCTCCGGAACAGTGGTTTCCCTAGGACGAAGGACCTCCTGGATGACCACCGCCACCCCACCACCCCTGCCCTGGGCTCTCGGCTGATGAAAAAACCCTAGAGCGACTCTGTTACTGTAAACCAAAACCCTAATGGCAAATTTGTTAATGCCATTTATAATAGTCTGTATATGTATTTGAAAGAAAACTTAGATTCTCATCCTAAAAACTGAATAGTGCAAATTGTGAAGTAACTATAAAAAGTTAATATTACGCGAGACTAGCAAAGGTTATAAAATGTAAATGTTTTTACTTCCATTTTTGTGGGCTGTGTCATGCCATGTCCAAAGTATTCCAAAGTGTATTTGGGCTTTTTGAAAGTGAATTTTGCAATAGCGCTGCATTATTTGTTTCCCTTAACTTAATTCTCTCCAAGTGTTTTGGATTAACCCATTCCTGAATTATTCTGTCTCACTGGCCATAGTTGGTTAGGATTCTCAGGTCAAAACATTAGAAGGGGAGAAGATGTCACCACTGCCAAAGATCAAAATAGCAACCAGGCAATGTATCAATATTTCAGTTTCCAATGACATTGTGTAATTCAGGGGTCCTGTGGCCCACTACCAGGATGTGGCTTGTTTGAAATTAGGCTGTGGGAAGGATGGATGTGTGTGTGTGTGTGTGTGTGTGTAGGTGAAGCTCCACTTGTATAAGCAGCAGGCTTGCATTCAAAGCTCCATTCAATGAGCAGATGGCACTTGTGCTTTGGCATGAACCTCCACTTGCACATAGGGAGCTTTGCACACAAGTGCCCTCCTCTTTTGTGACGGGCCTCTAAGTAACAGTGATGGAACAGAGAAAAGCCACAAGAACAAGAGAGACAACTGAAGTACAATGCCTTAGAAGATTTCAATCCATTGTGGAAGACTTGAACAGAATCTGTTCTGCACTAATAAGTCCTTAACCACATTATATTTGCTAATTGATAAGGTAATGCTCCATTCCCATCGTCTGTGAGATTCATCTCCAGCTATAGACCAAACCCTCTAGCTTCCCAGTTGGTTTGTCCCCCTTAATTCTCCATGATTGAAGACATCCTGGAATGGCTGATCTATTTTAGGCACCTAACAAGGTCTGTTTCTGCTTATGAAAGTTTACACCTTGTAAAGTTAGTGATCTTGAAGGCTGTTTATTTTTACCACCATCATGGTCTTCCATACAAGCTTAACTTTTCCTTTTTGTATCATGCAACTAATGTTTACTAGGTCATTATTATTACAGAAGCTGCTGTTAAGTATTTATTTGTTTATTTAACAAAATGATACGGCTGCTGATTTACCAAAGACACTCTGGATGGCAAATACATAAAAGCAGAATAAAACCACAATCCATAAGGTAAGAAGAAGGAAAGCAAGACCCCCCCCCCAAAAAAAAATTCACCAAGAAAAGACACACCAGCATCCACATCAGAGCTCCATTAATACTCTGGACCCACTTCCAGGAAGAGTAGCCACAGTGGTCAGCCTGGTCACACCAGTTCTAGCAAACCAGTAGTGGCAATGAGCATTTGGCCCACCCTCCCCTTCCTTTTCCTGTTCTATATCCCATTCTTCTTTTTGTTTGTGTTTGCGTTGCTCAGCTGAATTACTCAGAATAGTTGTTTTCCGTGCCTCCGCAGCCTTCCTACTCACCCGGGGTTGCCTCTAAGTGCAAACTTGCGGATGGTGCGCGTGCACACAAAGCACCCCCCCCAAACCAGTAGTAAAACTACCGGCATCCCACCACTGACTAGCCGGATATGGCTGCCTTATGGAAGGCCAACTGAATTAAGATCATCTATATGTTAATGTATGTTGCATAAGACAGGTGCCATGGCAGAAAGGTAAGTGATTCTGAAAATCCACTGAGCATCACTGCTTCACCAGACCACACCACTTTGCTCAATCTAGTGGAACAGGCAGAAAACATTGTGAAGAGGTAGTCCCCTAAGTAACACAGAGAGCCCAATATTGCCCATCTCACTGTATTCTGGATCTACCTGAAGTCTTGAATCCTCTTCAAGAGCAGTCCCATGTGGAGCAGATTACAATACCCATAGTCCTCAACTTACTTATTTAGTAATGAACTGTTCAAAGTTAAAACAGCACTGGAAAAAAGTGACTTATGACTGTTTTTCACACTTATGACCGTTGCAGCATCCCAGTGATCATGTGAAGAAAACTCTGATGCTTAGCAACTGACTCAAATTTATGACAAATGCTGTGTCCCAAGACAGAAATAACCTGCTAACTTCTAATCGCTGCACCATCACAGTTCTTGGAATAGGTCTATAAGTACCATATACTTTATTTTTAATTGCTGATCCACTCAATAATTCGATACACATAGTGCTTTTAAGTTTACTCATGTTATACTTTTGTTGTGCAAACTGCCTTGGTTCTCAATGTTCTTCCATCTGCAATTGAAGGAGCTGATTATCACCTTTAAAAACCTACATAGAATGGGCCCTGCTTATTTGTAGGACTGCCTTTCTCTAAGAATCCATCTGTCCTGCTAGATCAGATATTTATTTGTGCTGTTTATCAGGTTCTTAGAAGTGTGTCTTTTCCATGGCTGCCCTGATCTTGTGGAACACCCTCTCATTGGCAATTAACAGGCCCCCATCCTCCTACCATAGCATTTTGGAAGGGCATTAAGGCCTGGCTTTTTACTGAAGTGCAGGGATTGTAAAAATAGAAATCATGGAAGGAGAGTAGCTGAGCCTGCTGTGGGCCCTCCCAAGGAGTACAATTACGGTGCATGGATTTGGTTTATTGTTTTTATGACTGCTTTATTTATTGGTGTAAGCCGACCAGGCGCCCCATCTTACGATGGGAAGCCATATAATCTTTTAAATACATAAATTAAATAAATACATTTCTACCACTCCCCTTCAAATGTTTCTACCATTTTACTTTCTATAAATATATATGATTTATATAAGCACAACTATTAAGTCACATTAACTGTAATTTTCTGATACAGATCTTGAAATATGGAGGAAGAAAGAGTTGGCTCAATTTAATTTCCTTTCTCATGAATAACAAAAACTATTTTTTTTTCCAAAAAGACATTTCAGGAACTTTAATGAGTAAACTTTTTTAATGAAATAAGTACAATCCTATCATAATAATCTCAGAATAAATAAGAACCAGTGATACTTTCTTAATAGCTCTAATTATATCATACATTGAATCTTAAGAAAGGACTGAAATACAACTGTTTGCTTTTAATTTACTAATACAAAGAATGTTAAAAAGAAATGATACCATTTAAACTGTTAGCCTGAATAGAAACATCATTTTTTGATTATTTATTTTTATTTGTATTTATTTCTTTTCAGTGAGAGAAAATGCTTTCTATTCTGATTTTCATCATTGATCACAAACTTGCAAACTAAGATAAAGAACTTATTTCCATTATACCTACATCTTTACTTCAGCTTATTTTATTTTGTTTGGGGAGCAAATGAAGTTGGGTAGCACATATAAATAAAAGTGTCTTCTGTAAAAATGCAATAGGTATGGCCTGAGGGCTGCAAATGACCTGCCAGCATTCTTTTGAAGTCCTTAAAGGGCATGGAGACAAGATTTCTAATCTTGAAATTTCTCCAAAAGGTAGATCCTTGGCTAGAAACTTGGGACCATAAATTCTAGTCTCATGTTAGACATGAAACCAGTTGGGTGATCTTGAGCCAGTTTCTGTCAGTCCTATTATCGGCTACAGAGGCCTTCAGGAACGATATTTAGGAAAGGCCTCTGCAGCTGATTAATCCAGAGCTCTGTTATCTGCTACAGAGGCCTTCAGGAAAGGCTTGCCTGATGAAGAAGATATGGGCCAAAGTGTTCAAGAACTGGCTCCAACTATCCGAAGGTAAGTAGTAGGGCAGCTCCATGACTGCACCATACCTACCCTAGGTAAATTTTTACCTGTGCACCCTGGGATGGGCAGAGTCTTAATTAGGGCTTCTTTGGGGATAGGGCTTGTTTTTTATTATTATTATTATATTGGGTACATGTGTAAAAATCAAGCTAGGACTTATTTTCTGAGTAGGTCGTATTTTCAGGGAAACACGGTAGTATACACTTATACTATAACAGGTGTGGGCAAACTTTTTGACTCGCGGGCCAAACTTTTTGACTCGTGGGCCACAATGATGGGCTCCCCCTCCCCCTTCCCAGCCCCCCCACCCCCATCCTTACTCCCCCTCCTGCAGCTCCCCCCACCCCCACCCTTACTCCTCCTCCCGCAGCCCCCTCTCCCCTGAGTGTCTTTGCAGGCGTGGGATGCCAAACGCAGCAGCCCTGGAGAAGAAGGTAAGAGGGCGGTGGGCAGGAACAGGGGAGGGGCGGGCACGTCTGTGGCTCTGCAGCAGCAACGCCGTTCCTTCTCCCGCCACCCAGGTGCTGCTGATGGCGAAAAGCAGCTCTGGCAAGATGAGCATGCGCTCCATCGTGGGATTTAGTTGGCGAAGTGGAGTGCATGCTTGTCTTGCTGGAGCCGCTCTTCACCCTCAGCAGCACCTGGGTGGCAGGAGAAGAGCCGGCATTGCTGCTGTGGAGCCGCCCCCACCTGCTGCCCCCCCGCTCCTGCCCGCCGCGCTCTTACCTTCTTCTCCATGGCTGCTGCGTTCGGCATCCCACGCCTGCAAAGACACGTGGGTGTCAGCAGCCTGTCCCACTTCCCCGGGCGGCTCCCCGCAGCCCTCCCTGGATGGCTTGGTGGCCTCTTCGGTGGGAGAGGGGCCTGGCAGATGCGGAAGGGCGCGGAGCATCCCTGTGCTCCAGACTAGCCCTGCGGCCGAGGGGCATGGGGACAGCAGCCGCTCATGGTCATTATCCTGTGCCCATCCTCAGCCCCAGCCTTGCGTAGGTCACTTGCGACGTGCCAATCACTGAGGCAGCAGCGACCCTAGAGTGACTCTCCAACGAAGCCGCGGGAGCCATGCTTCTTGAGGGTGCCACACTCTCGGGTACGCTGCCGCTGTCAGTGAGGGCAGAACTAGTTCCGCGGGCTGGATTAAAAAGCCCAACGGGCCGGGTGTGTCCCGTGGGCCGTAGTTTGCCCATGTCTGTACTATACTATACTTAGATTTCAATAAAGCATTTGACAAAGTAGACCACTATCTACTTCTTGATAAGCTAGAAAAATGTGGAATAAGCATCACCACCACCAGATGGATTTGTAGCTGGCTGGAAGACCGTATTCAATGAGTAGTCCTTAATGGTCTACTATACCCATATGGAGCGAAGTAAGCAGTGGGATACCACAAAGCTCTGTCTTAGGCCAAGTACTCTTCAATATCTTCATTAATGGTGTAATTGAGAGAATAAAAGGGGAACTCATCCAATTTGCAGATGATACTAAACTGGCAGGAATAGCCAATGCCCCAGAAGATAAGCGTAGGATCCAAAAAGGTCTTAACAAACTTGAACAACAAAATGAATTTTAATGTGGAGAAAAGTGAAGTTTTACATTTAGGCAGGAAATATCAAAGGTATAAATACAGATTAGGCTCAAAAATAGTAACTGAGAGAGACCTTGGAGTCCTAGTAGATGATCACTTGAATATGAGCCAGCAGGGTGCAGCAGCAGCCCAAAAAACTAATATAATTCTGGATTGTATAAATAGAAGCATAGAATCAAGATCACCTATATATTAGTGCTGCTTTATCAAAGCCTGCTAAGATCACACCTGGAATACTGCAACCAATTTTGGTCACCATACTACAAAAAAAATGTTGAGACTTTAGAAAAAGTTCAGAGAAAAGCAACTAAGATGATCAAAGGTCTGGAACCTAAACCGTATGAAGAATGGCTGCAGATTTGAGGTTTGGCTAGTCTAAAGAACAGAAGAATTAGAACTTCCGGTCGATGTCATGGCATGACTAGATACAAAAGCAGCTTGCTCCGCTTCCTCACTAGCCTTCCCCCAGTCATAGGCTCCTAAGGGAGCCAAAAGTCACCCTATAGGGGCAGCAAAGTGAGGGAGGGGTGCCTGGTGAAGTCAGAGAGAGACCACAACTCTCCCAGAGGACTCCGGGCTGAATTCCCTCCAGCCACAGCAGGATGAAGAAGCAGCCAAAATGGCTGCCCGAAGCTGGGATGACCATTGAGTTCAATATATAAGCAAATGCAGAAGCAGAGTTGCTGAGCAGTGGAGGAGCTGGTTAAGAAGATGTTTTTGTCTCACAATTATTTGGACCCCCCCAAAAAAACTTTGAACAGGAAAGCTTTTATAACTATGTTAACAAAGGCAGCAAAGTGAAACAGGGGAAAGGGAAAAAAGTCAGTTTAAAATGGCAGATAAAATTTAAAGGAAGAAGGCAAAAATTGGGGGAAATGAAAAAAATGAATTTCTAATTTGGTAAAGCTGTGACTGGACTGGCATTTGACCTGTTGGAATCATGGATTTGAATTAATTTGTTTAAAAGTACAAAAAGTGAAAAAGTAATAGTTCAGTTAATATGGAACCTAAAATTAGCCCTATACTGCCACCTGATGATGAAAGAAAGAGCAAGTCAGTGTGGAATAAAGATATACTTGTGAGAAAAGACCCCGGAGAATTAAAAAGTACTATTGTGTTATTAAACTGTATTAAAGAAGAATTGTTTGGGACAAAAATAAAGAACTAATTGTTTGAAACTTGATAGAGGGAGACTTGAAATTACAGAGACTATCAAAGGACTGAGGAGAGATTTGGTTTTCAATATTTGGTTGCTGTTGGTTGTTGAATATAGAGATTAAAGAAAATCTTACAAGATGATTCAGCAGCAGGAAGAAATGAAGATTTGGGAGGAGATGGCATCGACGATACAAAATTTAAAGGAGATGTGGAGATCAGGTTGTAAGGACTCAAAAACTAAAACGGAGGCAACATTATGCCACAAGAGACTACAAGTAAGCAAGACATCCAGGAAGAGGAGGAGCTACTTGAAACAAAAAAAGGACAGATAGAGCAACCAATTCAGAGAACACAGAATGATATAGAGGAGCTGACATTAAGAAAAAAAATGTGAAAGTAACCCAGGGAGAGAGTTTGAATTAAAAGGGAAAGTGAAGAAAGAGGAAGCAACATCTGGAAGAGAGTTAGGAGTTAGGGTGCAGCCTGTAGAACTTAACTATAGGGGAAAGATAGAGAAGGAAGAAAAGCTTAAAGCAGACAAATGGATGAAATAGAGAGAAATATAGATCTAAAAATGGAATTTGAAAGCCTAATGAAAAAACAAAGATTCACTGCAGATGAGAGATGATGGATAAAAAAGAGATGTATAAAGTTAAGGCAGTAGTAGTATAAATATAGAAAGGAATAGTTAGGGAAAATAGAGAGAGGGGGATAAATAAAACACAATTTAATTTTTTTTAATATTTTTTTTTTAAAGAAGGGGAATATAATTAGAATTGGGTAAGGGGAAACAACAGTCTATATTAATACACTTTATTTTTCTTTTTGGTTGGAAACATATAAGCTGTGTAAGGGTATGGATATTATACCTGAATATTAATAGACGGATGAACTTTAATATAAGATGTGTAATGTTAGTACTAATACCAGAATTATACAAATGGTTAAATATGTTTAATATGAATAAGAGCTGAATGAAAATATAAAATAAGATACAATGGAAAAGAAATGATATGAGGAAATTTTGAATAAGACAAAAGGAGGAGTTATGATATTTGAAATGCTAGTACTAACACTAGAACTGTGTAAATGGTTAAATGATTAAATAGGAAGGTGGATAGAAAATAAGATATATAGAAATTAGATGTGAGCTAAAAGATATGATGAGATATTGAATAAGTGAAGAAGGAAGAATATATTTAATAAATAAGAATATTATGGGGATGTATAAGAACATGAATTGTAAAATGTATGAATATTGTTAAAATTTGTATTACAAGGGTTGACACCCAGGTACTACACTGTTCACAAAATGATATATTGTAATATACAGGAAAAAACAAACAAAAACTTGTAAATAAAAGAAAAGAAAAGAAGAATTAGGGGTGACATGACAGCAGTATTCCAGTATTTGAGGGGCTGCCACAAAGAAGAAGGAGTCAACCAATTCTCCAAAGCACCAGAGAGGACAAGGAACAATGGTTGGAAACTAATCAAAGAGAGAAGCAATCTGGAATTAAGGAGAAACTTCCTAAAAGTGAGGGCAATTAACCAGCAGCTTGCCTTCAGATGTCATGCGTGCTCCATCACTAGGGTTTTTTAAAATAATAGATTAGACAGTGGCTTATCTGAAATGGTTGACCAGATCTCCAAGGTCTGTTCTGTTTTGTTTTGTTCTGTTCTTCTTCCATTATTGCATCTGCTAATCACCCATCAGCCTTGTTTAAAGTTCCCTGTTGATCAGGAATACAGATACATGCATCTGTAGAATCATACAGTACATATATACATCTGTGTGTATGTCTCCCTGAAAATGTAGCTTCCACATTCTATCCAGAAACTGATGCAACCAGAGCCAAAATTGTTACACTAAGCACTTTCTGCTAGGGGAAGGATTTTTACATCCTAGACTTGCTTTATATGTCCATGTGAATGTTGGCTCTCCTCAGCTGAACAGGCAATAAAGGTCTAAACTTTGTTGAAAAAATATATCTCTTGGCTACAGTACTGTTGGATTCTTAAGCCACTTTTGTATTATTGTAAAACATTGCTTTCTATCTTCAACTTTTTCCAATCTAATGAAGATGAAGCACTATTATCAGTTTCTTCTAGGAGGATCTCCTTGGATGTCCTCCTGGGAATTAAGTTAAAAATGGAAGAAATTAATTTGTGTCCCATTCATGTAACTACTGAATAAAATGAAGGCATAGACATATTTAAATATACACATGTATATGAAACTATTTTTAATACAATACATTATAGTAAATTTTAGTTTTTTTAAAAATAATCTTGACATCTAAATAAAAAGTAATGTATTGCCCAAGGTAGCTTCATATAATCTCTTTTTCTCTCTCTTCTATCTGTCTGTCTCTGTCTGCCTGTCTCTGTCTGTCTGTCTATCTGTCTGTATATCTATCTATCTACCTATCAGAGGTGAAATTCAGCAGGTTCTAGCAGGTTCACTAAAATCAGTAGTAAATTTTCTAAGCAGTTTGGAGAGCCGTTTGGTAGAAGAAATCTCCTTTTGTTTTTTTCCAGGGTTAATCCTGTAAGGAAGGAAGAAAAAAAACATTCTGGTGTTTATTGCCCTGCTTACAGAAACTGCCCACTCAGTCACCCGACCCTCCCCAAGCCATGCCCACCAAGCCATGCCCACAGAACCGGTACTAAAAAAAATTGAATTCCACCACTGCTATCTATCTATCTATCTATCTATCTATCTATCCTATCATCCATCTCTATCATCTATCTTATCTATTTTATATAGCCCCAATATATAATATACCCTGACCCTGATGTATCTAAGAAAAATATATTAGCTTTTCCATTTTGGCCTAAATTTAGTTATCTAAGTCAGTGCTAGATGTGTAGAAAAAATGATGTTTTCAAAAGAATTGGGTTTTTCAATGAAGAGGACAATAGAAGGAGGAAGGGAAACATTAGATTTATACCAGACAAAACATAATATGGAAAATATTGCTCATTCCTCTTTCTATAAACATAGCGTAGCTTCTATCCTTCAAGCTAATTTCTCTAGTATATGGGAAGTTATGACATACCTTTCTCTCTCTCTGTGTTGGGTGTTCAAGATACAGTATTGGGGCCATGAAAGCATATATATGTCACTCCATTAGCCCTCCTTTGGATACCTCCTATTGAGGTAACTTCAAAATGCCAGCATGCTTCAGCTAGAAAGCCAGTCCTTTAATAGACAGGTGTCATACAAGTAGATTTGTACAACTACTCAGACAAGTGACCTCTTTGTGATCTCAGCTAACAAAGAACTTAAATCAGTCCTTTCATTCAATCATATTGTGTGATTTCTAAGAAAGTTTCAAAACTACCGGGGGGAAAGGGGGGGGGGTCAGAGAGACTATCTTCTTGATGTAATGTGGATAACACAGAAGAAAAAATTGATTTATTTCTGGAACTTTCTCAGATAATATCATATCCATAATGCTGTTTCAGAAAACAGTGAACTATAGAATACAACAGAGAACTTTGGACTGTGGAAACATGTTTAATTAATGTCAATGTGGATTATTCACTGAAGCAGCAGCTCGGATTCAAGAATATGAAACTAACAAAAAGTAAAAGTGGATGGAGTATTTTCAGACCCTTCCCCCCTTTTTTATAAAATATCCTGTACATACTATTGTAGTAATCAAATCAATATTGTAGTAATCAAATCAAATCAGTTCTACATATGGTAGAAATCTTTTTATTTCAGTCATTGTCCAGATTATGCATTGATATAGGTAAGATTATCTAAATGGTGACAATTCAACCTGTACTATCAATCAATCCATCCATCCTCAATCAATCAATCAATCAATCAATCAATCAATCAATCAATCAATCAATCAGTTTATTACAGTCTTAGACCAGAGACCAGAACAAATAAAAATGCTCAGTAAATATGCAATTAAAAGTTCTAGTATAAAGTAATAAATAACAACTAAAAACTGTAATAAAATCCAGAGTGTCAATTATACATGGTCTACCTATACTAAAATCACAAACCATAAACTGTGTGGCCCAATGTAGGTTCAATGCTAAAAGGAAAAGACTAAGCAATGCAAAGTGTTTGCCACATTTGTCATATAACATAACTACGATGGAGAAGACACGTGTTTGCGATGAATCCTCAGTACTGCTGTGCAGAATCTGGCCACCTGTGCTGTAGTTATGGACTGTTCATTCTTAGCCACTGGAGATAGGTAGTATTGGAACGGCCAGACACCTAGCAGTTATTGGAAGAATATGTTTTTCCTAAACTCCATGACAATTCAACCCTACTAGAATTAGAAAATCTATCTACTCTATCTCAGAGTGTTAAATGAAATAAATTCATTTATACTTATCAAGGGACAAGGTTCAAATAATTTCACAACACTATTTGAATTTATTGGGAAATGTAAAAAGGAACTTGTTTTCTTGATGCATTCCAAGTCTTTTATTGCCTTTCCAGCAAAGTACCAGTCATAAATGAGTCTTAAAAGACATGACTATTTGCTCTTTTTACCAATCTTAATTGTAACTTCCTAGAAAAAGGAATATGTAAGGGCTTTTGGAGTACTAAAAATAAACCTAACTAAGCTTGGTATATTGGAGATTTTCAAAATGCTATCCTGATCAGAATTCTAAAGTCATTCCTGCTGTGTTTTAATAAGTGAAGAGCTAATTGTTGAGAGGAATTAATGATGAATAATTTAAAATACTCAAGAAAGAAATGGATGGGGAACTTTCTTTGCCCAAAATTGAAGATACTGTATTTCTGTATCTTCTTCTAGAATACAGAATTACAGAAAAATTTCCTGTAGAATAATCATACAGAAATACAGAATATATTGGAAGTCTTCTAGTCCAGTCCCCTGTTTGAATAGGATACCCTATTCCCATGATGGCGAACCTATGGCATAGAGAACTATCTTGCTGGGCACACAAGCTGTCAGCCAACTTACCTCCAGCTGAGCATGCACATGCCATTGCATATGCACATATGCACGATTGCATAGACCCAGCTGGTCTTCGGGTGTCTGCTGTGCATGCACGCGATTGCAGCAGGAAATCCAGCTGGTCTTTGGAGCTCTCCTATGCATGCACATGCGATTGCTCATGTGTGCATGAGTGCCTGAATGCAGTGTGTGTGCATTGCATGTGCAAAAGCTGCATGCATGAGTAGATGGTGAAGTTGTACAGGAGGAAGAGTGTGGTGGAACCATATGCAAGTGCAGATGGCACACGCAAATTATGTACTTTTTGGCACTCAGTAAGTAAAAGGTTCACCACCACTGCTCTATACCATCCCAGACAAAAGACTGTCAAATCTCTTCTTAAAAACCTCCAGGGATGTAGCAAATTCCTCCTTAGGTCTAGACTGGATCTCTCTTTGATAAGCTTTCATCCATTATTTTTGTCCTACTCTCAAGTGTGTTGAAAAATGGCCCAACTCCCATCTTCATGGTGACAGCCCTCAAATATTGGAAGACTGTTATCATATCTAGTCTTTAATTTAATTTAATTTAATTTTAATTTTATTAAATTTCTATACCGCCCCACTCCCGAAGGACTCGGGGCGGTGAACAGC
>JAEANM010019625.1:0-12314 GCA_017656035.1 Myanophis thanlyinensis | reverse complement strand
TGCGTTGTTAATTTATTCAGATTTATTGAGTGCCCGTTGTGTGTCTGGGTGTGTGTGTGGTGTGCATGGGCTTGTGTGTATGTGTGTGTGCGCGCGCAAATTTAATTACTCTACCTGCTGGGAAGATATTAAGCATACTGTCAGAGATTTTGGATGTGTTGATTCGGGGCAGAACACCTTGATGGGAGTTGCAGTTGTAAAAAGGAATGTGGTTTTTGATAACCGGCCTAGAAAACGTATTTTGAGTTCCACCCGATGGTCCAAAAAGTAGTGAAATGTAGTGAATGGGGCCTCCTAATAGGTAAAGAGAACCTGCACAAAGTCAAGTGAAGAATTTTGTAACTGACATGACGTGACAGCAGTAAATGGCAAGAGGTCCATTGAAGCTTGAAGGAATCATCCTGGTGGAAAGCATCATCTATTCATTCATATTATTCATTTAACGGTTTCCTGATTGAATACTGGAGAGGTCAGCCTTGAATCCTTCCATAGCCACAAACAAAGTCCGACCTCCATCTTTGAGTGCCGTTAAGACTTATCAAACTCTAACCAAGTGTTGATCATTAGTTGAGAAGATTCCTGCACAAAGGCTTTCAGCAAAAAATCAGCTAATTGAGACACCAACCCCCAGAATGGTCAACGGTGATGGCTTCTGCTGAATCTGGAGAGTCCAAAATGTTGCCAAGTGTGAATTTGTCTTTAAATTAAAAAAAAACAACCCACCAGCCATTGGACATCTCTGCTTGTTGTGTTTATCTTGTTCATGGACCTACGACGTCCATCGCACGCTGGGAAGGGTGTGATGATTGAGCATTTGCATCTGTTTAACTGCAGAAAGAGCTTGAAGCTCTGTTTAATTAAGGGCTAATTTGTTTGGGAGGAGGTCTCATGCTGAGAATTATGATGCTTTTGTGACTTGGTTCTGAGGAACAATAGAAAAGGAATAACACGGCATCCTCTGAGCCTTTAATGGAGAGCATTGCAGAGTGAACAGATGAGGGCCAATTTTCAAACGGAGGAATGTTGGCATTGTCTCAAAATGGGGTCTCGGAAGTAGCCCTCAAAGAGAAGGACAAAGGACAGAGTGAGGTCAATCTCAGTAGGTCCTGCATGTAACAGATGTTCGAGAAACCCATCACCAGAAACCAGTCTGCCTTGCAATCTCCTGGTTCCCCACCTCCCCCTTGCATGAATATCATCTTTAGAAACCCTCTTGTGGTTGCGTCAACATCACTGCCACCTTGGTCGAAATGACAAATGGAGAGAAAGTGATGGCCCTAAATTTCAACCAAGTAAACGAGAGTATCAACACAACAACCACAATAACCTTGCAAAAATCACGAATCATCTTGAAGTCCAAAGACAATGGGAGATGGAATTCCCAGACACAAAAGAAACCATTGTTTCAACCGAGTGGCCTTCTTTCCCTCTTGCTCTTGATCAGTGGCTCATCCAAGCACCGTTCGGCCTTTCCAACACCATCTCTAAATGTTGGGCCTTGGGCTCTTCAACAGTAGGGCGGAAGTCAACTTCTAACTTCTAGTTGACCTCTCTGGGACCCCACCCCACGGTCCTGGGGGCCGAGTCCAGGAAAGTCAAGTTCTTGGAGAACAGGAGGTTAACAGTCTCTGTAGAGCAGGAGGGGCTGAGGCTTTGCAGTCCCCAGAGACAATCTCCAGCTGGGCTTCCTGGTTGCAAGGCATTAAAAACATCTAATTCCGTTGCACACTCCATCCTTCTCGCCGTCTTAAATGGTTGTCTATGGGGCATGATGTGTAATCGACTGGGGCTTTAGGACCAGTTTCTCTGAGAAGCTGGCAGTGCTCAAGGAGGGCCCTTGACACCGTTCTGACTTAATGCTAGGCACATCTGCAGCTCCTTGGGACAAAATTGACACTGTCTAGAGACCAAAGCAATCACCTCGCGCAGCATTAGAGAGCATTTACACTTGAGCCTGTGTTACCAGACAGTCAATCTTGACCTTTAAAAGTTCAGAGATTAGATTCTTTTGCGACGAGCGTGGCAGGCATGGTGGGGAATTGGTTGCTATTCAAAGCAGCTTCCCGCGGTTGCCTTTGGGCTTAATTCTGCGCATCAATCATTTTGGGGAAGGCTCTTTTTAAGCACAGAGAGTTTGAAAGAGAAACCGGGGATTATTTTCACATTTTAGCCCGAGCGGCTGGCAAAGAATCGAAAAGGCAGGGTAAACCAGCTTTTAAAGACAGGGAGATATTTTCCGAGATGCATTGCTGCTGGTAAATATATGAAAGTTGGGGGGGGGGGGGAGGAGAGAAGGCATAAAGGGTAACCAAGGTCCAGAGGGGTGTGTGTGTGTGTGTGTGCCAAAATGTTGTTTTGGATCTCAGAGTTTATCAGACCTAACTTAAGCCAGATTGACCTAACTTGGTATCTTGGAGAGGGAGGCTAATGGGGGCTGAGGGGGTGTATTCTGTAGGCCCCATCCTTAGATGTCAGTTTTCATTTAAATATGTAAGAAGACAAAGAACTCAACACCTCAAGCTAACATAGATTCTGCCCTCTGATTGCATTTCTGTTGACATCTTAAATCCATTGATCCCGAATCAGCATAAATGCAACCCAGAGCATTACATGACACCACAAGTGAACTGTAAAATAACGAGAGGGAACTTTTAGTAAATTAGCTTGAACGTTTGGTCAGTAGGCAGTTGACTGAGCATGTTTTGTCCCCTTCCTTCCTTGGAACCAGGCTTTTGAGGGACTGAAGCCTTCCCCAGTGTTTTAGTTCTGCCAAATGGTTCAATTCAGTTCTTCTTCTTTTTTTTTTTCCCTGGGTACATCTTTGAGATCTACTTTTCCAGTTAGGAGAAAGAACTTACCCCAATTGTCTTTCAACGTCCTTGTAATGTTTTGATATTTTAATTGTAATGCCTGAGCTGTTTGAATGCTTATTGTTTCAGTTAAGTCTGCAGAATGTAAAGCCGGGGGAAAATTCCCAGACACTTTTATTGTGCTGGTTCCACTGATGACCACGTCACATGTGGTGATGGGTTAAATCTTATCCGCACTAGACAGACACACTCTTTCGTGTATTCATCCAAATGACCAGGCATGCCACCATGCTGTTTATTGAAACAATACTCACACCAACAAAATGGTATAAGGACTCAAAAAAAAATATTAAAAGCTTTCTGATGCCAAAACCTAACTAACAACAAGCAGAGGAGATCAAACTGGTCTTCTCTTCACCACACAGGTCACCTTCGCCATCCACGAACAATTTTTGAAATTGGGTTTCCCCCCCAAATCTCTTGTTTTGATCTCCCGGTCCGTTTTGCAAAATGCCCACGGAGAAGGAAAGACCTGAATACACACCCACATCTTCAAGTTTACTTGGTCAACCTGCACAATAAATACACTCTGAAATTGCTGTTGTTATTTTATCTGAATATTCACCTTTTCCATAGACAAAAGTAAGGTTGGGTGTATTTCTCTTCAGTCTAGGTATTTCCTTCTCGCTGCTACATTTTTAAGGCAGGTTCTTTGGAGTTCAGATTTTGCAAAGCCGAATTCTGTAGATCGTGGCCTTTGCTGTGCATCAGTTCTGGGGCGACTACCTCTGTAGGTGATCAGAAAGTCATTTATAAAATATGGAACGCTGGATTTCTCATCCTTCTTGAGTGTCTACAAGGAATCCTGTAACAAGGATGCCTCAATCAGGACTTTGGAACCTTGTTTCACAGATGATGTTTCCAAAGGCAACTGGGTTGTTTTTGTTTTCCCTTGAGAAGGAAGAAGGTGCTGCCAGAACTGATGAAGCTTCTTGGATGAAAAGCAAAACTTCTGCCAGAACCGATGAAGCTTCTTGGATAAGAAGCGAAACATCTTCTTCTTCATTCTCAAGGGATGACCTGGATGGCTGAGAATCTCCACAGACATTTTGAACCCTGGGCTTGCCCTTTCCCAAACTGGTATGAACTGGGCAGCCTTTCTGAACATCAAGAGACAGACTTCCACATGGGCTCCGGAATACGTTGCTGATTAATTTCCCTTGTATATATTTTTGAAAGCTTGTTATAATTATACCACTGGTTAATATTGTGATTGGAAATGTCAGCCGCGTACTTGATCTGCCTAATTAAAGAAAAGGATTGTGTTGGTTTATTGCTGCGCAGAGGCTGTCAATTTATTATTATTGTTTTTAATTTTTTTTTTTTTGGTTTCTGCCCAGAGTTTCCTTAAACCATCCTTTTATGTCACGTGTGGAAATTGACGGGGCATCTTGAACAACAGATTTGCATTTCAAATATTCTAAAGAACGGTGCAGTTCTTTGCCGATCTGTCACGCTCTAATCTTCACCTTTTCCTCAGTACCTCCTGTACTATAAGGGCTCATTTCCTTGCTCTGCTCCCCGCCCCCCCACACACAATCCCACCCACCCACCCAAGGGTCTCTCTAACTCTGCCTCTCCAAAGGACACAACCAGCTCCAAAGCACCTGAAGGCAGGACAGGAAGCAACGGATGGAAACTAATCAAGTTGAAGACCAATCTAGAAAAAAGGAGAGCCTTCCTAACACTGAAGATCATTAACCAGTGGAGCAGCTTGCCTCCAAAATGTGTGGGTGCTCCAACACTGGAAATGTTTAAGAAGAGATTGGACAACCATTGGTCTGGAATGCTTCTAGGGTTTCCTGCCTGACCTCCACCCTCAGTTGATACGACGGGGAGATGCAAGTTGCCTCTCTTGTGAGGTGGGACGCTTTGCATCCGTCCGTCGGACGTGGAGAAGGCACATTTTTGAGCCATTCGAGCCCTCTCCCCCAGGCCCAAGTAATATAACCTTGGAGTTTAATTGCCATGTCAATTTACTGGACCTAAGGCTTCACTGCTGTTAGCACAGCTAATAAGACGTTATGAGTTACCACCCAGGAACTCGGCCAATTTAACTGTAATGAAGCAGCCAGGAAACATATTCGGAGGGTTGGCAATTTTATCAGGGCTTTCTCCCACTTCTTTTCAAAATAGGTCAAGAAACTCATTTAGGGCTTGCTTACCTGGAAATTCATCTCTAATTCCAAGACTTTTAATCCCCCCTCCTTTTAGTTGTGCTGCTGATGGATTTTGTGCAGCCGTACTGTGCGGAATACTTTGCAACGGACTTCAAAGTGGCACTAATTCTTTCCGAAGTGTGTAGTTCTTCTTTCTTGGACCTCGTCCCTCTATCTGGGGTGATGGAGGTGTCACACACATCTTGTTCTCTTTTCCCTCCCACCACTCACCTTTGTGAAAAGAGACCTCACCTTGCCCTCTGTGGAGATGCTCTCCTCTGGACCTCAGAGGAAACTCCCCATTTGTGAAAGGACAGCTTTGCAGGCTTTGTCTGTGTGAAGAAATGTGGGGCATTTGGGGAGCATGTGTCAACGCTGGAGAACTGGGCGAGGCTGCCACTTCTGGGGCTGAAGCCGTTGACACAGGGAAGGCGGCAATATTAATAGCCACCCTGACTCATCCAGATGATGCGAAGGCTGTGGCTCACATCTGCCCAGACAGCTGTTGGGAACTGAAACTGACAGCTTCCCCGATGATCTATGGGGAACACCACACATATTTTGCCGAGCTGACAGAATCAGGTCTCTTCTACAGATGTACCTGGGGCTGCCAAGAGCATCAGGATGAAAAATTCCCCAATAAGCAGGAAATCTTAATTACCTTCATCTCTGCCAGAAATCTTTGGACTCGGGTGGACTTCCACAGGGGAAAGATTAGTCTCTCAGTGTAATTATTGATCCCCTCTGGGCCTGCTCCCAGGTGGGGCTCTAACCGCTGAGCGAATTGCAACCAACAGCCAGTGGGGAAGATCCTTCCAACTTGAGTTACCTATCATTTCATGGCTATCAAATCGGAAGAAGAGAGGCCTGCTGTTTTGGGTCACAGAGGACCCTGCTTTTACAACCCACCATCTCAGAGATGATCTTACAGGAGATCCCATCTGCTGCAGGAATCTTCTCTGAGACTGGGATCCTTTCCAGAGTCTCACCTCTCCCTTCTGAGGGGACTGGGGAGGCCCCAGGTGGAAGGTTGAGCATCACCGAAGATGCAAACCAGCACAGGTAGGGCAGCCTTCTCTTTCCCAGGTGGGTGGGTGGGTGGGGGACTCTGCAGCTTTCCTTCAAAAGACAGAAGAGCCTCACAGCTGACGAGCACAAGCACAGAAGTGGTAATTGCCTCTTGGAGAACATCGCTTCCTGCACTCCACCATCTGCTAATGACCAGCAGATTCCGAAAGGAAGAAACCATGTTCCCAATTATTTAAGCACCTGGAGCAGTCTCGGTGCACCAGCAACTCCAAGAACAAAAGGAAGCTGGCACATCGGGAGGGCGGGTTTGATGTCCTTGGTGTCTTTGTGTAATTTTGATTTTAGGAAACTAAAGACAAATAAGGCTGGGATGAGGTAGGCGAGGAGGAGTTTTCCTTTGTTCCTGCTGATGACACCACCTTTGTTTGAAGAGCCTGGAGAAACCAGGCAAGAAACCTCAGTCTAAGTCTAAGCGCGGTTGCTCCGCCTGTTATGCCATCCCAGGGAAAGGGTTAGCCAGTCTATTTTAAAAAACCTCCCTTGTGCACGGACAGTCCACAGTTTAACGACCACGAATGAACCCAACATTTATGTTGCTGAGCGAGACCTTCATTAAGAGAGTTTTGCCTCGTTTTACAACCTGTCTTGTCGCAGTCATTCGTGAGTGAATCCTGCAGTTGTTAAGTGAGTAACACAGACATGAAGGGAATCCCCATGGACTTTGCTTGTCAGGTCCCCAAACGTGACCCACAACATAGCCCTGCAAGGAGTCCCCTTCCCACAGAAGGCTCAGTTTAGTGCCCCTTCCACCGGGGTGCATTAGACGAGGAACGTACTCCCACCCCCACCCCAGAAAGCACTTCAAAGGCACGTTCATGTGGGTTGGGCTTGCCATCCGCATCTGTCTCCCAGTCTGTTGTCCTCGGCAGATGCCCAAACTTTCCTCCCCCCTTCCCCATCCGGAAATAGAAGGCATCCCGGGAGGCTCTGGCACTGGGGGTGGGGGTGGGGAGAAACGCTGCAGGCCCCATCCTTTGCCAGCTTTGCAAAAACCCTCCCCCCCCCTCTATTAGTGTAGCATCAGCAAGAAGAAGAAGAAAGCCTCTGACTTCAGTGAGGAACAAGGGCTGCGCATTATCCTGAGCATCTATAAATGAATAATTAGTTGGAACAACGATCAGCCTTAAGAACGATTCCCACCCTGGTGTGCCTGTGATGATACCCAGGACAACAGGTGTGGACTCTGCCTGCAAGGGACAAAGATTAGAGCCCATTTTCCTCACTTTCTGCAGGAGGGGGGGGGGAAAGAGGTTAGATTTATCCTGCTGGGCTCTGGGCAGAGCCCTCACACTCACCCATCCACCCACCTCTCAGCTTTGCTTAATCGAGGGCAGAGAGCAAATCATGCTCTACTTTGACTCCAGCCTGGTCCAGAACCACAACCATTGCCTAAAATCACACTTAACTGAAATCAAGTGAAAAGTTCCACGTGATTGGACTTGGACTTCTGGCAGCCAGACTGCTTGGCCCGTCCTTGGGCCATGCCACCCTGTTCCTCCCGAATGCATATTCTGCGCGGCACAATTTCTGGCCTGCTTTTGAAGATTCCCCCCCCCCCTGCATCTGTCCCCAGTGATTATTTCAGGAGGAAAAAAAGAAAAAAGAGACACGGGGGGGGGGGGAATCTACATAATTAATACGTATCATAAATATTCAGCCTCGGTTCATCATTAAGCAGAGATATGCAACACACTGACTTGGAAACTGAGTTTGGGGACCGAAAGTAGAAGTCTTAATACGGCTCCGTAGCCCCCATTCCTGAAAAGCTCAGGGATTAAGAGAAAATAGGAGTGGGTGGGTCATTAGGTACAATTTCATTATTTTAGGACTCCCCCACAAGTTTCTGCCAACCACTGAGGCCTTCCAGGTGCGTTTCTGTCTTAGAAGACCTGAGCTACGTTCCGAATTTGGCATTCGGAGTTTCTGATTTGTGGGTGGGGACTGGATTCTCAGCTCAGGAACGGGAGGAAAATTAATTCAAACCGTTTGTCTTTTCCTTCCCCAGCCTGCGAACCAGTAACATGTGAGTAGCATGATGTAAGGGTAATGTGCTGCACATTGGCCCATCAATTATGCATAAAGGAGCAAATGCAAGAGTTTTGACTTATTAGGGAGACAGCTGTGAACGGTTATGCTTATGTAAAGAATTATTAATAGATTTCCCAGGAATTCATGTTTGCTGGGCTCAGCCTTGCTAAGCCTGAGTGGGAATCTTCGGCACAAAAACTAAAAATTCAAGAAGAGAAGTCTTGCCCTTAACAAGTAGTCCTTGACTTATGACCACAACTGAGCCCAACATTCCCGCTGCTAAGTGAGACATTGGTTTAAGTTGAACTTTGCCCCCGTTTTATGACCTTTCTCGCCACCGTTGTCAAGTGAATCACAGCAGTTATTCAGTTAGTCACACGATTAAGTGAGTCTGGCTTCCCCGGTGACTTTGCCGGTCAGGTGGTCGCAAAAGGGGGTCCCAGGAGATTGAAACAGTCATAAAGATGTGTGGATTGGCAAGAATTTGAATTTGGATCACTCGATCATGGAGAGTCTGCAGCGGTTACGTAAGTGTGACACATGGTAGTAACTCACTTTCTCAATGCTGTGGTAACATTTGGTCACTAAATGAACTGTTGTAAATTGAGCAATACCTAGCTGTACTGGACTTAACAGTTCAATGGATGTGCATTTTTTTTTTTTACCGATGTGATATCTTAAAGAATTTAGAAAACACTGAACTGAAATTAGCAGTTCTCAAAAGACTAAAGGAATCAAGTTTTTCACTTCTGTTTTCCCCCAAGTGAAATTCCTCCTGCAAATCCATCCAAGGGCCCTTTCCATGTCAGCGTCGTCACGATCTTTCTTGGCACCAAATTCCGTACTTTTCTTTCTACGTAGGTCGCGCGTGAATATGCATTTTCGTCTCTTCTAAAAACCTCCCTTCGTCCGGATGACCCTGGGATCTCAGACTTTTGTCTTTGACGAGACAGAGCTCCCCTCTTCCAATTAATAATTTTAATGACGATACTAATTAGAGAAGGTTTTCATTTAAAAAAAAAGTTCATAATTTTACGAGGCATGCATCGGTCCAATTAGAAGGATGTCAGAGGAAATGCTGCATCTGCAAGAAGTCACAAAGTGTATAAAAGGCCCACAAATGTTCTCCTCCAGGCCAGCGGTGGCCTTCATGGTACGGACCTGAATGGGGGGGACCCAGCGCTGACCTCCAACCAAACTTCTCACCCCCTTGTTAAGTAAGGAGTGGTTGCAACCAGCTATTTATAGGGTTCTGTAGAAGCCTTGTTTTCAAAGGAAATTGCAAGAGTCAATAGATGCAAAACTAATATTTACTTCCTCCCCCCTCCCCCCCTTTGATAGTTACCCCTCCCACTCGAACCAACGTCTTCGCTGAAATCCTCGCGGCCTCGGGATATTTATTCTTCTTGCGAGAGAAATTGCTTACATCTCACTAATAGGCTACCTTAATTCTTCCTGCTTTTAAGTGTGGCGATGAAACAAAGCATACACTATCAAGCCACCTGCCTGGGAAGATTTGGGGTCCCCTTCCAGGGAGATGGAGGGTGCTGCAAGAAAATTGCCCTACAAAGGGGACAGCCGGTCAGGAAGGCAGAGTTGCCTTAAGGGAGAAGAGGTGGCCTATAAGACAGACAGACAGACAGACAGTGATAGATAGATAGATAGATAGATAATTAGACAGACAGGCAGACAGATATAGTTTTCCACATGTTCCTGGTGTCTTCCTACCTTAATTCCATTCTGATAATTGGTATATATTTATCTCCCTGGCCTTTCTATCCACCCACCCCCAATTTCCAATTTTTATGGGGCAGCAATCTGTGTGACCCACAGGAAGGCGTGAACCTCTGCGAGGTTGTAGGCTGCCTTCCAAGCCTGAGTGAGAGGCTTTGTTTTGGCTCTGCAGCACAGGTAAAACATCAAGACTGCCATTTTTCATTGCAATCACCAAACAGAGAGTTGCCGGTTGGGGCAGGAGTCTTTGACAAGGTTAATAAGTTAGATTTAGTGACAGCCCTTCTCTAAAAGAAGCATTCCCTTCCTCTTAACTACCCTATTTAAATGTTAATAACTTTACTTAATGTCACTCCTTGGCTGATGGATGGAGGCTGGCAGGGCTCCAGGTAGCAGATGTTGGGGGTCCTTTGTTTCTCCCATGGCAGTGCCCAGGGAGGAAACAAAAACGGAAAAGGTAAGTTTACCCAGGTGGGCTGGGGAATTCTGGGAGTTGAAGTCCACAAGTCTCACAGTTGCCAAGGTTGCACATCCCTGCTCTAATGCGAAAGAGGACCGACATCAATAGCACGTGTTCGGTGAGCTCACTCTCAAACACCAACGAGTCTTTTCCAAACATGGTTGCATCCTGGCTTATTTGCCACTGGTCTATGAAACAGAGCCCCCATCTCATTCTCATTCTTGTGCCGCTCCGAAACGGCCCCAAAGGTGAATTTCCCACCGGTCTGGTGGACTGGATGTTCGGACGGCCACTTCCATCCACACAGAGAAGCCTTTCTTAATTTCCAACCTAATTAGCCATTTAAATTGTCTTGGGTCCATTTATGAACACTTTATTCATCGGGGTGTAACTTTTTACGAGGCTTTATGGCGTTTGGAGATGATATTTTACACAAATACAGCGGCGGCTTCCATGTTCGGCGGGAAAGGCCGGCCCCGCAGCAGGTTTTACGGCACGGGGTTGTAATGAACCTTAGCCAGCCAAAGCTTTGATAAGTGTAAAACGTCGCCGGTCTCATTTCGGTTCGTCTTTAGTGACGGATAATCCGTGTCGATTGAGCGCGATAGCCGAGTTCCGTTAGCGCTTTTCTCCCCTCCTAAATGGGATTGCAGCAGGGCCTATTAAAGGCGGCTGCATCATAAAATTAGTCAAAGCAGCTGGTAGAGTTTTTCCAGCCATCTGAATTTCCATTAGGATATTGAAATTTGTTAGACTGTAAAAACCATCAGGGGTGGGTTGAAAAAAGCCCTTCCGTTGCCTTGGAAAGGAAGAAGGCTGGTAGGAGGACATTGGTGCAATCCGTTTGATCGGAAAGGGTCTCCATCATTAATTAATAATGCAGAACAGAATTATAAGAGGATAACAGAGTTGAGAGGGACCTTGGAGGTCTTCTAGTCCAACCCTTTGATTGAGCAGGAGACCCTATATACCATAGATCCAGTCTCTTCTTAAAACCTCCAGTGATGGAGCAGCCACAACATCTGAAGACAAGCCGTTCCACTGATTGATTGTTCTAAGGATCTTGCTTCATCCCAAGGAAGAAGCCATCTTCCTCAAAAATGGCCCGATGTATGGGATGACCAGGCTGAGACCGAAGGAGGGGTCAAACGCGTCATCAGTCTCGAGTCTCTTTGCACCCACAAGAGAGCTAAATCCAACCCACTTTGAATACCACTGGCTCTTATCTACTACCAATTTGCCTTGACTGTCAGTAGTTCAGATTCTTGTAGAGAGCATTAGCATGCAATAAACCTCAATTCACTCGGTTTAAATTGCTTATTTGAGGCACCAGTTGTAGGTTCAGAAACACTGCCTGTTTTCTGGGAGGACCAATTATCTGTGAGCTCATCTATTCTTCTAATGAAGGTGATGATGGTGACCCTCTTGGGCCACGTCAGGCCTGGCAGAAGACGGGCCACCCCTTCTCCCGTCCTAAGAGTCCTGCTAAAAAGCAGAGAAATTGGGTCTTTTCATTTAATTATCTGCTCCCAGGGCATTTGCCACCATCCTGGGCTTGCCCCCCAAAAGAGCCCAGCAGGCCTGCGATGCAGAATATGCTAAAGAGCGTTGCAGTTGCACTCTCGTGTTGTTTCGCGAGATACCAAGCTGTGAACTTTAAATTAGCAATAAGGGAAGCTGACAAGGGCAGCCTCGCCAGGAAAGCACGGAGCCCGACAGGCATAATTATGGAGCGAACGGAGAGACAAAAATAAGAGGACGAACAAGAAAACACAAATCTGGTTGCAAACGTGTACCTCGTATAATATAAATAAAAGATTATCTCTTCCACTGGTCGCCTATCAATCAGAAGGATGATTAAAAAAAAGAAAAAGAAAAAAAGGGGGCGTGGAATCTAATGCTTATTTATCTTCTGTTGCTATTAAATGCAGATAGATAGCTAGATAGATATATGGTAGATAGGTAGATAGATAG
>JAEANM010019624.1:0-12315 GCA_017656035.1 Myanophis thanlyinensis | reverse complement strand
ACACAAACACACCATTCTCCTATTCTGGCCCGGCCCCTCTGTCAAATTTTAGAAACCATTGTGGCCCGCAAGTCAAAGTTTGCCCATCCCTGGTGTATGGCCTAGTTACTTAAGGAATTTCCGTATTGCTGCCAAACCTTATATGATACAGCAGAGTTGGCTTGCTACAAGTCCCATCAATTAAGTAATGCCACCTAATGGGAGTTGAGATGTAGACTTTGCTGTCATAGCTCCTGTCCTTTGGAGTGACATTCCTCTAAAGATTTATATACCCCTCCCCTCAACTTTATTCAGAAAAGTTCCTAAAATGTGGTCCTTTTCTCAGGATAGAAAAAAGTGGGTTTTATTAGTTGTATGATTTGTGAAATCCTATCTGTTTCCTCTGGACATTATGTTTGCATTTTGGATTGTGTGGTTTGCTTTATTTTAAATGTAATTTATGCTGACCAAAATGTATCTGGGCAGCTTATAAATTTAATAAAACAAATCAAAAATTAACCTTAAGAAACTCTACCACATTATTTATGGGCCAGGTAGAACAATGTTGCTGGCATCATCACCCTGCACAAAGAAGACACTCTCTGTACAGGTGAAGATGGATTAAACTTTAGATAGTCAATCTTGCTTTCAGTGTAAACAGAATAAGAAAAATAGCTTTTGCTTAGAACAAGAATTTTTAAACCACTGTGAGGATGTCCCGGAGGAGTTAAAAATACCTAGGGGGAAGGGGGAAATTTTAAAAGCTTGCTCAGGCTTGTAAAGGCAAAATGTGAGTACTCTCAAACCTCTCTGGATTTTCTCTCGGGAGTAGACTTCACTCTTGTAAACTGGGAGTGAGTTTTGACAGGCTTTGCAATCTCCCAGCAAAGGATTTTGGTTCCTGCTTTGATTCCACAAGACCTTTTGATTGGATAACTCCAAAATTGAGAATCTCTCTGATGTAGAAATCAAATTTTAATTATTAAAAGAAAATGGCATAGTTATTTCTTACTCATTGCTAATCTTATAGAAATCATTATTTTGTTTATGAGAAGAACACAACCTTTTTCTATCATTTTAGGAGAACCCAGGAAAGAATCTGAAAATCCCTGGTTTATATTTGTAACATATTGTGGAATCTCCACTCCTATAACATATACAGATGGGAAGAATGCTCCCCTCAAAAAGAAATCCATTAAAAAATAATAATGTAATCTATTGGCACACAACAATGTGAAGGTATATTTATGGCTAAATATTGATTAATACATTTAATTTCAGTTAATATAAAAATTAAGCTAGGAAGCAGGAAAAAAATCATTCTTAAACTTGGTATCGGCAGACTTGTAAAAAGAATATAATATAAAAGAGACAATTAAAAATACACCAAAACAGCTTCCAAATGGCTCTGGAAGAAAATGTAACAGGGCTCCAAATACAATTAAATCCAGGATGAGCCAAAGGAGCAGTGAATTTGTAAGGATCAAAGGATTTGGTATTCTTATTAACTTCAACATGATTTGAAAATTAGATTGGTTTAATGATACATTATTATAGATTCAATATACTGAATACTTCACAGACCTGTTCACTTTACAGGACTTGCAAGGCAGTCTGCATCAATCATTTTCAGAAGAATGCCTCCATATATTAGTTGGATATATATTCAATATATTTATGTGAGTCAATGTTTCCATCATCACCTTTAGTATCCATGATCATAATTAGAATCCTCCTACTTGAGGTTTCCCCTCATTTACTTTGCCTTGAGACTCCTGGCATAACAAGATTAATGTTCTACCAGAAATTTCTATTAATACAAAGTACAAAATTGAAATAAGTAAATCTCTCTTCCCCCCCCCCCAGCAACCCTCCCCAAATGGGTACCAATATATATCATTACACTAGAAAATAGGAAAGGTCCAGCTGTGCAATGTTGCTTTGTACTACAAAAACATTGCAAATTGCCTCATCAAGGTGCAGAGGCAGCTTTGCTGGAAAATAAATGGGGGAGGGGGGAATGGCCATTTTACTACATTCTTAGAGATGTAGCTGCCATATTGGTTTGCAAAAGAGCTTCACAGTGATGTTTTGTTCTGGTCTCCATGCAAGTGAAACACTTCCCTAAAGTGTTTCTAAGGCACAGCCTTAGATCTACCATTCTAGGGCCTACAATGGAATAAAGGCAACTTCATCCTGTGCAGAAAGCCAACAATTATAATTTTCTTCCCAAATTCTTCCTCAGTAATTGTTTCTCAGCTCTTCTCCAATCTCCTTGTTTAAATGACAAGGCAACTCTACGATTGCAGAGTTCAAAGGACTTTTGTTCTCAACAAATAACATGTCTGTAGACAGAAGCTGAGAAAATGTTTGAAATGCCATGCCCCTGTCCATAAAAATAGCTAGGGTAGTGGCTACATTGTCTCTGGGAATAGAAACAATATTTACAAAGCATTTCCTAAGAGGTAAGCTAGTCTATTAAGTAAATATGTGCTATTTTTGCTTGCAGAGTAGAGTCCATTGTTTTACTAATAAACCATAAAACAAACTCTTTAATTTCATTACCACATGTAATTACCACCTTTGCAGTTTACTTTTGAAAGTGAGCGAGCATGATGTGCTTGTAGATTCTTGCTCATGTTCCTTTAATAAAGAATGGGGAAAATCTGTCGAGCAGCAAATACTGTTTTCATATTTTTGCTTCCAATTATTATTTCAAGGGAGGATTGGAAAAATGTTATAATTTTTCATAGGGATTTTGAAACATTTTTAAAGACTTATTTATCTCTAAAAGCACACTGAAATTGAACATTTAACTATCTCAGAGGACCGTCCCTTTCCAAGGTGCTCAAAGTATCTGCAACTCCTTGCGATGCAAATTGTTGCAAGATGCTTTTGCTTTCAATCCCTCTATGCAGCACTTGCATTTAACCTAAAATTATGCATTAGGCAATTGATAGAAGACATGAAATTACCTCTCAAGAGTTCACAGGAGAGTCATTTTAGACCCCTGACTTATCTGGATTCACTTTAAAAAGTCATAGACCAGATGTTGGCAATCTCTCATTTATAGGACTCATTCTCCTGTTCTAGCTGAGCCTAGGGAAATTAATGTGTCTCTTACTGAGTTTCCTCTATCCTGAAATAACCCTTGAATTTCAGACTATTGTAACCATCAAAGACAAAAGTCATCCTTAAATGGCTTAAAGATCATCATGTGAGTCAAATTGAGAATGAAACAAGTAGCCCGATCCATGATGTGAAGCCAGTGAGGAATGTAAAGGCAGAGGATACAGGCAGTCCTGGATTTACAACCACAACTGACCCCAAAATTTCTGTTGCTAAGTGAGACAGTTGTTAAGTGAGTTTTTGCCCCATTTTATGACCTTTCTTGCCACAATTGTTAAGTCGGAATACAATTATTAGGTGCATCTGGTTTCCCCATTGACTTTGCTTATCAGAAGGTCACAAAGTTATCACATGGCCCTGGGACATTGCAACAATCATAAATGTGAGTCAGTTGTCAAGCATCTAGATTTTGATCACTTGATCAAATGCTACAAATGTCTTAAGTGTGAAAAAAGTCATAAGTCACTTTTTCCAGGGCTGTTTTAACTTTGAACAGATATTGAAAGAATGATAGTTAGTCAAGGACTATCTGTATTGCAAAATAAAAATATTATAGATTGTCTTTCATATATAATCTGGACACAGTCATAGGAAGACTACCATATTCCTCCACATATTTGCATGAGTACAGAAAGAGAAAAGGAAGACAGCCAGGAAACAGGTGCAAATCTGCTAAGATAATGTGAATTTTCAATGGAATTCAAAATATTACATTTAAAAGAAAGTCCCTAACAATTTTTTCTGTATATTGAGACAGTATACTTTGCAAACTGGCTAAGAAGTGAAGATGAAAAGACAAGAATATTTTGTTTGTATTCTACCTTGTAGGCTTCTAACTTGTTTGAATTCTCAACTGGGTTTTCTTTTATTGCAAAGATGTATTGCAAAATATCAATATATTGCAAATTTTGGAATATATCTGCAATAATTGCAACCTTAGAGCATTTCATTGTGGCATTGCAAATGGTTGTGCTTCAGTTAATCAAGAAAGGATGAAGATTTATCAAATCAAAGGAAGAAGACAGTACAACAAAAGCAGATAATGGAAGTGATTTTTCATAAAGAAGACAGTTAAACAAAGAAGCTCTTTTAGTAGGCAACAGTGTCAACAAGAACCAAGAGACATCAGAGGAGAAATAGAGGAGAATATAATTAACAATATGCTTATATAAAAGGAGATTTGAAGATAGGAGAAAGTTTCACAAGTTAGAATGATAAGGATTTATGCATATATATTCCTTGGGATTGTAGAGAGATTTTCAGGCAATCTTAAATGAGTAGTAATTGCTTAAAGAGTTTCTTCAGAGGTATTAAAACTAAAAAGAAAATAATAGAATCAGCAAACTGGGTGATCAGGGAGAATGGGAAAATAATAACAGGCTACAAAGAAAAGGCAGAACTACTCAACTCCTATTCTGGCTCAGTTTTAAGCATGAAAACAAGATGAGTCAAAACAAGCAGCATCTTTGAGGGAACAAATGTTTAAAAATGTAATCTATAGATAAATAAATGAAGAAATAAATATTTTCACTGAATGAATTTAAATCTCCAGGATCAGATGAATTCTGGCATACTGACCAAATTAGCTAGTAGTCTCTTGAATTATCAATTATAATTAACACATTATCACTGAGAAATTGTGGAGCAGATGAAATGTCAGATGAGTACAGAGAGCAAATGATGTGTCTGTCTTCAAAAATTAGGAAAAGGATGGTAGAGAAGCTTCAAGTAATCCAGGCTGCTATAAACATCTTGAATTCTAGACAGAATCATAAAAAGATCAGCCTGTAAGCACTTTTTTAAACTGTGGTAATTATCAAAAGTTAGTATGCATTTGTCAAATACACTTTCTCAAGACAAATTTGTGTTATTGATTTAATCAGAAAGCATCCTTATCTATCTTCTAATTTCAGCAGCATTTAGTAAAGTACTCTATGACATTTCTGATTATCAGGCTAGATGGGCAGAAGTGGTTTAAATATGTTTGAATATTAGTAGAATTGATTCAGGAATAACCATGGCAGAACTGGTTCAGAAACATTACTCATCATTGGTTCCTCATGAGTAAGTTATCAAGTTGTTATTGTTGTTATTAGTTGTTAGTTGAGAAGTCGTGTCTGACCCATTGTGACCCCATGGACAACATTCCTCTAAACCTTCCTGTCATCCCTCAGAGTCTATTTAAGCTCACACTGATTACTTCAGTGTCTCCATCTAGACACCTCATTCTCTGCTATCCCCTTCTTTTTCCCTCAATTGTTCCCAGCATTAGGTTCTTCTTCAGTGAGTCCTTCCTTCTCATTAGGTGGCTAAAGTATTTGAGTTTCATTTTCAGGATCTGGCCTTCTAAAGAGCAGTCAGCATTGATCTCCTCTAGGACTGACTTGTTTGTTCACCTTGAAGTCCAAGGGACTTACAGGAGTTTTCTCTAGCACCATAGTTCAAAGGCCTAAATTTTTTGCCACTCAGCCTTCCTTATGGTTCAACTTTCACAGCCATACATTGCAACTGGGAAAACCATAGCCTTGACTGTACGCACTTTTGTTGGCAGGGTGATGTCTCTGCTTTTTAGTATGCTGTCTAGCTTTGCCATGGCTTTCCTTTCCAGCAGCAAGTGTCTTTTAATTTATTGGCTGTAGTCCCCATCTGCAGTGATCTTGGAGCCCAGGAGCTATCAAGTAGGATGGTAAAAAGTTCAGTCCTCTATGATTCAAAATGTTTATTCATAATTGGATGAAAAAAATAGAATGAATACTTAGCAAATATGCAAATGACACAAACTTGATGAGACTGTACTCCAGAAGTGGGGGGAAAAATCAAAATAATCATTATATTTAAAAGCACTGAAAACAAAAGAATGAAATTTAATAAAGTCAAATTTTTAAAAATTCTTCAGATCCTTCTTGAATACTGTATCCTATTCTGACTACTAAAATTTAAGAAGGATTCAAAGAAAGAACAGGTGCAGGAAAGGACAGTAATACAAGAGACTAGAATAAAAAGATAGAAGGCATTTTTTCCCCTTTGGCATCCTTAAGTCTCAAGAGACTATGGTATCATGCACTGAAAAGAGGTCCTAAAACAGCATCTAGTGTGACTAAAAAGGCCAATTCAAGAATGGCAGTCCCTTCCACACTGAGGACAGATGCAATCCATCTCCTGCCCAGCCCTCAAATTTTGCTGATTCCGGGACTGCCTCTTTGTCTCAGTTTGCTGAATAAGTGTCTCTTCGAATTGGAGGAGACCATGCTGCATATTTAGTGTACAAGCTGAGCTATCAGAGGTCAGAATTTCTCAGCTGTTGACATCCATTCCCAAGGCCCTTAAATCCCTCTTGCAAATATCCTTATAGCACAACTGGGATCTCCCTCCAGTGCGTTTTCCCTGCACTAATTCCCCATACAAAAGATCTTTCGGAGTCCAACCATCAGCCATTCTCATGACATGCCCAAGCAAACGTAGGCATCACTGTTTCAATAATATATACATGCTAGAAATTCAAGCATGTTCCAAGACATTCTATTTGGGACTTTGTCATGCCAGGTAATGCCAACAATACGTTAGAGACAACACTTATGAAAGGTGTTCAACTTTCTTTCCTGCCGTGCATAAAGAGTCCAAGACTTTTGTATCACTGTAATACAAAAGTGTACTCAGGACACAGGCTCTAAAGATCTGGATTTGTGTACATTCTGTCCACTTCTTATTTAACCATATTCTCTTTGTAAATCTGTAAAATGTGGTGGCTGCTATACCTAAACATTTATTCAGCTCAGTAGCTAGATAAAGAGTGTCGGAGACAGTTGAGCCAAGTCGTGGACAGTCTCCAGTTCTTGCGCAGAGATTGTAACACAGGGAAGTGAATCCACATCCTAGTCCATGACTTGTGTTTTTTTAGGCTGATTGTTAGTCTGAAATCTTTGCAGACCTTACTAAAATGATCTTCAGATGTCAAAGGGATCTGACAGTAAGCCATCAAAACTACAGTGCCTTTCATTTCCTCATGAAAGGACCTAATGATGTTAAAGAGCTGGGGTGGACATCCAATCTTAGGGAGGATTTTATAAAGGCCATCCCTGCTAACCAGATCAAAGGCCATTGTAATATCTATGAAGGCTACAAAAAGTGGCTGTCTTTTTTTTCTGCATTTCTCCTGCAACTGTCTAAGGGAAAATACCATGTCAGTAGTGGGCCTGTTGGCTCAAAAACCACACTGTGATTCTGGATTGACTCTTTCTGCAAGCACCTGGACCCTCTTCAGTAGGACACAGGCAAGGCACTAGGCATATACATATATATATAGAGAGAGGGAAAAAACCACATGCCATATATGAGTGAAAACTATTGGTAAATATATATCAGAAAGATTATCACATAAAACAGTGTTTCTCAACCTTGGTGACTTTAAGATGTTTGGACTTCAACTCCCAGAATTCTGTGGAATTCTGGGAGTTGAAGTCCAAACATCTTAAGGTCACCAAGGTTGAGAAACACTGACATAGAAGTATACATATTAATATCTGTTCACCTTGCAGGACATGAAACAATGGACTTAAGTTATAGAAAGGGAGGTTTTGTTGTTATTGTTGTCGAAAGCAAAATAAAAAATCCTTAGAGGAAAAGCAGGTTAATTGTGGAATGTGTTGGTGGCCTAACTTTCACTGGATAAGTTCAAGCAGAGGTTGGTTTTCTCTGTGTAAAGAATATTTTAATTTGTTTCCTACCCTGAGGAATTGACTTAATGGCCATCTATGTTTCAAACTGAATCTATTGTTAATAGCACAATTGGGTGACCCAGGACTTATTACTAAGAAAGAAGCAAAATGTCCTCCCTTCCTGCTCATCAAAAATTTTAATGGATTTATTATATCTCCTTGCCATGATCTGTTTCATTCTGTTTTGCCATATGTAGTGTCCCTAATATTTAAGCCTGACATCGTGGAGAGCCAAACCCTATCAGAACAGAGCTGGAAGGCACTTTGGAGGTCTTCTAGTCCAACCCCTGCTCAAGCGGATAAGAGACCCTACACCATTTGGGTAGAATGCAGTGCTGCAGTACAGCAGTACTTCTGCTGTCTGCCGGTTCAAATCCCACCAAGCTCAAGGTTGACTCAGCCTTCCATCCTTCCGAGGTGGGTAAAATGAGGACCCAGATTATTGGGGGTAATATGCTGACTCTGTACATCGCTTAGAGAGGGCTGGAAAGCACTACAAAGCGGTATATAAGTCTAAGTGCTATTGCTGTTTCAGATAGGTGTCTGCCCAGTCTTTTCTTAAAAACCTCCAGGGATGAAGCATGTACAACAAGAAAATATTTTTCCCCCTCTTGATAAACCTGAAGCTTTTCAATCCATCAGTTCTTGTGGTGGGAAGGAAAGAGAAGAATAATCCATCAGTATTCAAGCTGAAGCCTTCATTTGCCCAAAATAGTAATCTGTTGTTATGTTGGAGAAAACAATGAATGAAATTTGGATGACAAGGCGTTAATTCAGCAACTAGACAGCATTTGTCCTACAGTTACATTCCTAATTACTGAATATGAGAGAAGAAAATAAAATGAGAGAGACTATTTTTTAAAAGTTTGAAAGGAAGGTTTGAGTGTTAATTGCTTTCCAGCTGTTGGTGTAGTAATTAATTCCAGGTTATTCACTGCATTTTTACACTAATTAAGCGCAACTGATCTTCAAAAATACAACTATTTTTTTTATTATGTACAGGCAGTCCTTGACTTACAATGGTTTGCTTAGTGACTATTCAAAGTTACAGCGACACTGAAAAAAGTGACTTGTGACCGTTTTTCACACTTATGACCATTGCAGCATCCTCACTTGATTGAAATTCACCTGCTTGGCAACTGGTTCATATTTATGATGGTCTTAGTGTCCCGGAAGTCATAGATGTGATCGCCTTTTGAGACCTTCTGAGAAGCAAAGTCAATGGGGAAGCCAGATTCACTTGTTTGACTAACTAAAAATACCAGTGATTTACTTAAACACCTGTGGCAAGAAAGATTGTAAAATCAATTAATGATTAAAGTCAATTAAATATTAAAATCAATTAAAGATTAAAATCAAGAAAGATTGAAAACTCAATTAACAGAAATTTTGGGCTCAATTGTGGTCATAAGTCAAGGGCTACCCATAATTGAAACTCCTCATTCTAAACTAACAATGCATAAAAACTAGAATCGTGGGAGACAAAGCAGGGCTTCCATGAGATAGATAGATAGATAGATGATAGATAGGGGAAATACTATTAATAATTCAAATAATTCAAATATTTACTAATAGAATTTCCCAATGTGGGCTGTCAAAAACACCACAAACATATAAACAGCTCTGCTAAATTAGGAGTAGCACCTCCTTTGTTATAGTAGCTAATCTGATATCTAGAAAAACAAGGAGCGAATTCCACACTCACTAAAACTGAGGAATAAAATTAAATGTCTGCAAGCTGACAAGTCTTATTTATAGATTTCACCCTGTCTTACAATATTGATAGATGAATAAAAATACTGCACCAATAAATGTTTTATTGAAATTCCAATTTCTTGTAAGTTTCTTGACACTCCATTATTTAGAATAATAAAAGAAAAAGAGGGGAGGTTTGGGTTTTGTTTTTGCTTTTTTTTAGGTGAGACTTCTAAGTTTGATGCTTTACTAAAGGAGAACTAGACCCAAAATGGACATCACTAAAGTTAATGTTGAAAGATTTGAAAATATCCAACAACAACAAAAAAAAATAGTGGGAGCACAATATTAGAACACACATGGTTTATCTCTCTCATCCTTACCAATCGTCTCTGAGTCTTATTTGATGTGTGGATGGAAATAAGGCTGGAATAAGCACACCCAACGTCATGATTCTACAGTAGCTATCACCTCTGTTCACCTGAACATTTCCAGTTTCAGAAAATAATTTTGATCTCTGTCAATTGTCTTTAGTAATCTTTAGGACTGGAGAAAAACAAATGTTTCCCTCATTTATATAAGCAGGAAAAAAGATGATTGAAATAACCTGAAAGACATCAGAACACATAATAAAAAAGGTATTTTATATCCACCAGTGCCACCATGTGAGGCAGTAGCAAAGAATTCTACCTTCTTTGACTATTTGAGAGCACAAGAGAAATACTATAGATATAATCTATCACAGTTTTAGCAACGGTTCCTTATGACATTCTGACTGACAAGTTTAGTTCTGTGACAGCAGAACAGTATGGTGAATGCATAACTAGAAGATCAATTGCACTTAAATGCGATTTAATGGCTCCACATTAGATTGGGCATCAGTAACTAATGGGGGACTAAAAGGATCTGCCTTAACTAATTAATTGACTTGAGCCATGGTTGATTTCTAACAATCACATAAATGTAACTTCTCCAGAATGATTTATTCTCAACCTGGTCCTTCAGATCACTCAGCAATGAACCCATCACTGCTATATTAAAATCCATTTACTATGCTGCTGGTCATCTCTTTCCTTCCATATTTTTACTATACTATGGACTTTTCAAGAGAGCATGTCCTCACATAATGTGTCCAAAATATAATTTAAACTTGATCATTTGTGCCTCAAGTTAGATCTTTGAAATGGTTGATTAATTCATTACAGTCAGGTTCAGAAGAGAGAGAGAGATTATTTTATAAATTTATATATATTATCCCATTTTTATTTATTTTTATAAATAAGCTAAGACAGTGAATATATCCCATACACCTTCCTCCTCCCATTTTCCTCACAACAATAACTATCTGTAGGTATTCAGTCTTCCATATCTCCCAGAAGATCAATTATGATAGCAATATATTTTCAATGATCTTTAAAAGCTAGATAGACAGTACATTTCCTCTGTTTCAGGAATTGCAACATATACTGCAAGTTGGCTGCTGAAAATAATCGCACACACCATCACCTTCCACGCTCCATTTTCTTTTTAAAAGATCTTCTGATGACTTTGGAGAATATGCGTACATCCCATCTGTTTCCATTTTATTCTATTCAGTTATGGTCTATTGCTGTCAGACTTAAACCACTGAAAGTTAACAACTTGTCCTATACTGACATCTTGTGGTTGTGGCCCACAGAGAATTGAGGTATTTTTTAATCATATATGATTCTGAGATTGTCTAGAGAAGTCCCTGCAAGGTTTTTCAGATGTGAGTTGTCAATTGCCTCTTTCTTAGCCCAGCTAGCTTTGTGCCTCAAGCAGGATTTGAACACATAATCTCTCAGTTTGTAGCCTGATGCCTTAATCACTACACCAAACTGGGTCTCCCACAGAGAATGTTATCAAATTTAGTATTGCAATGCTTTGAAGAGTTGCTTTGGTTCTAAAAATCATTCCACTGGAGCAAAACATAAACTGAAGCCAGATTTCCTTCCGTACACCAAATTGTACTGTGTACTGCTTAGCTCTGATGGCTTTTGTGGTGTTTCTGTATTGATGCATTGTATAATAAAAACTATACAACTCTGTCACTTCATTTCCAGATATAAAAAGTGCTGGGGAATTGGGTTAAACTGTTTGATGCATTTTATGATACTTACATGAGTAGCCAACCAATGAGTTTTATCACCTCATTAAAGTCTGCCAGTCAAAGATGTTCTGGGCAAACATTGCTTTGGGTTTATGTGTTTTCTTTGCTGTCATCCTCTTGGTCACTAGTCTTAACTTGTCTATATTATGCTTATTAAAATGTTTGTGCCTACCCATGGAATTTAAGTAGACCATCTTTGACATTATTTGTATGCTTTTAAGGATTTATCTGGTTTATTATATCAGCATTATTAGAAATATTTTAGTATAAAACTCTTTTTAGGGAAGGACCTTATAATTACAAATCAAAACCAACACCATTTACATATCTTGTTTGTAAATTCTATCTGTTGTCCATCATTATTATATGTTATTTGTAAGTACAACAAATATGAAATCTGTACTGTATATTCAAAAGCCACCAAGAGTCATATCACTGAAGTAGCATAAAAGTGTTTACAGTGAATAAATAGGCAAGCAAGGAAGCAAGCAAACTTATTTTTTGAGGATTAAAGATAGTGAAACTAAAGTATTTCCTTTTCCGCTAAATTTAACATCAGACTGGGATTAGAAAGTGTTTTGTGGAGATAAAAATGCAGTGCAGTTTTTAGTGGTAGGAGAACACATACACTCACATACACTCACACGCACACACACACACACACAC
>JAEANM010019623.1:0-12315 GCA_017656035.1 Myanophis thanlyinensis | reverse complement strand
GGTATAGTCCATATTGGTAGTTTCCCATTTAATGTATATAGATACTTATTCCAAACCCATAACAAAGCATCTCTCAACACATGACCTTTAAAGATCTTATCATCTTATCATCGCCTTCCTCACCTCATCCTTTCTAATCTTTTCTACTTCCTTCTCTACAATATTCACCTCTGCCCCTCTTCCTTCCCTCTCATTTTCCTCATTCATCAGTTCCTCAAAATATTCATTCCATCTTCTCTGCACACTGTCCTCACTTGTCAGCACCTTTCCATCTCTGTCTTTAATCACCCTTATCTGTTCCATATCCTTCCCATCTCTACCTCTCTGTCTCATTAATCTGTACAAGTCCTTCTCACCTTTCCTCACGTCTAACCTGGCATACAACTGATCATATGCTTTCTGTTTGGCCATTGCCACCTCCCTCTTCACTCTACGCTGCAATTTTTTGTAACCCTGTCTACTGTCTTCAGTCCTTTCTAAGTCCCACTTCTTTTTAGCTAGCCTCTTCCTCTGGATGCTGTCCTGTACTTCCTTGTTCCATCACCATGTATCCTTATCTTCTTTCCTCCTTCCAGATGACACACCTACCACCTTCCTACCTGTCTGCATGATCATTACTGCTGTAGTTTCCCAGTCATCTGGAAGTTCTTCCTGACCACCTAAAGCGTGCCTCAACTTCTGTCTGAATTCCTCACAACATTCTTCCTTTTGCAACTTCCACCACTTGGTCTTCTTCTCTATCTGTCCTCTCCTCTTCATCCTGACTGTCAGAGTCATCCTACACACCACCATCTGATGTTGTCTGGCTACAATCTCTCCTACCATCACTTTGCAGTCACTAATCTCTCTCAGATTGCCTCGTCTACATAGAATGTAGTCTACCTGTGTACTCCTACCTCCACTTTTATATGTAACTCTTTGTTCCTCCCTCTTCTGGAAATAGGTGTAAACTACAGCCATTTCCATCCTTTTAGCAAAGCCCACTACCATCTACCCTTCTAGGGGCCTTTCTTTAACACCAACCTTGCCCATCACCTCCTCATCGCCTGTTCCCCTCACCCATGAGCCTGTTGAAATCTGCCCCAATCACCACTCTCTCCCCTCTGGGAATACTCTCTATCACCTCATCTAACTCACTCCAGAATCTCTCCTCCTCTTCTAACTCACACCCGACTTGTTAAGCATAACCACTGACTACATTCAGCATTACCCCTTCAATTTCCAGCTTCAAACTGATCACCGTCTGACGCTCTTTTCACCTCTAAAACTTTCCTCACAAGCTCCTCCTTCAGGATCATTCCTACCCCATTTCTCTTCCTATCCGCACCATAATAAAACAGTTGGTATTCCCCTCCAATACTATGTGTTTTGCTACCCTTCCACCTGGTTTCCTGCACACATGATATATCTACCTTCCTTCTCTCCATCATGTCTGCCAGCTCTCTACCTTTCCCTGTCATCATGCCAATGTTAAGAGTTACTATTCTCAGGCCTATATTCCCGCCTTTTCTCTTCTCTCTCTATCTACGAATACTTCTACCTTCTCTCCTTCTTTGACCAACAAAGTCCAATTTCCACCAGCACCCTGTAGGTCAACAGCACTGGTGGCAGTCGTTGTTAACCCGGGCCTCAACTGATCCGGTATAGCATTAACATTGGTGATTTGCATATTTAAATTTGGCATGTTTTTATGCCAGATGCCCTTTTTGACAGAACCCTCTCTATTTATCCGGGCTTGGGACAGCACAGAAGTCACTGACTTGCAATCCCTGTGGCTAGATTCAAGTATATAAATTAACAATATGCAAATATTAACATATTTTATATTTTTTTCCTAATTATTCTTTTCTCTTTTTAAAGAGAAGAACATAAGCAGGTCACTGAAGCTCAGGGGTTAAAAGAAAAGCAAGATTTTGGTTTAAAAAATAAAAACAGAAGTTATTTGCTTATATGAACAACGTAAACATGTTATGTTTTGCCATGAAAGCATAAATAGTGTATGTAAAAAAAAGTGGGGGCATAACAGCTTTCCCATTAGGCTTTTATAACAAATGGAAAAGTTATACATCACTGAAACATGTAGTTCAAGAGCAGGTAGTAAAATGAGAACAATTGCTCAATAATTACATACCAGTAAGTCAGCTAAATGTTGGCCAATTTTCATTTTGACTAGATTCACAGTTTACTCTAAACAATAATTTTTTAAACTGTGACAATCGTAACACACAAATATACATAGATTGTTAATTAGATGCTATTATGTTGGGCTCAATTCCCTCTCCTGATCTATCTTCTGTAATACTTGGCAGCTTCTCCAAGAGCAGTCCTGTATTATTGATGTACCTACTTTCTTCCCTTTATCTGTCTTCCATTTGTCCCACTTCCCTAAACTATGCCAAGTGTAGCGATTGTTTTCTAGGCCGCCATCTGCTTGAGCCAGATGGACAGAGTATGTGAGTCTTTATCTGCCTCCCCATTGGTTCAAAGCTGATTTACAAGTGGAACTGGCAGTCTATAACTGTCTTAGTCCCTATGTCCAGATTTATAATTGGAATTGTTGTGAATGAGAAAGCAGATGGAGAACTAGGGCTGAGTTTCTGTTTCAGTATCCATATACTGAACCTACTGTATATACTATAATTTAAAGATTTTTGTGAAGAAGCTACAAATTCAGATTTTGAGAGAGGGAAAAAACTAGGTGGGAAAGTTTAGAAGGAAATCAAGTGAGAAAGCTGAATTGGTACTGGAAGCCTGTACCTTTTGGTAATTTTATTTCTGCAACAATCTTTAAACTGGAGGTACTTAGGACAGAAAAGAATGAAGATTCTCTGTTCAGTTTTTCATCTTTAATGACTACGTCTTTTATAACTGAGATATTTCAAATGTATAAATACTGGAATGGAGTAGAAAAGAAAGCTCCATCTGTTAGATTCCCTAGCTTTATTCCAAATTTTGCATATTTTTAAAAAATGACTGATAATTAATTGCCGAGTTTCCAGGCAGAACTCTAAACTCTTCCTACCCATACTCATAGATGCACACAAACTGTTTTATTTGTGTATAGTGCAAGACAGAATTTTTAACCCACAGTAACAAGAGGCCTGACATGATTCACATATAATATCGAAGTAGCATGTAATTTATGCTGGATTTAGTGTGCTCTGTGATTTAGGCTGATGTTCTTTTCATGTCTCCAGATGAATGAAACTAGAGCTTAAAAATCCAATAACTCTCCCATCTTTCTCCATCTATAAACCACACCAATGCAGTTATCAGTAGCAATAGTATCATTTTTATTGGCACAAATAGGCATACAAATCTTATCTGAAAATGGACAAAATGATTATCAAATAACTATTTAGAATTTGTGTTTTCTGCCTCTGTCTACCAGATATTTGCTTGGGACTTAAGCTACCCCTGACCCAGGATAACTTAGGCATCTCCATCCTGATCTTCAGAGCTTCTTCGTCCAAAATCCATCCAATTTTGAAAACGTGTATCATCCTCATTCAGATTATTTCTCACAGCAGCAAGTTCAGCTGTTGGAGAATAGACATGTGTTAATGGTAGGCAGGTGAAATAGCAACAACACTTAGACTTATATACGGATTTACAGTGTTTTACAGCTCTCTCTAAGTGGCTTACAGAGTCAGCATATTGTCCACAACAATTTGGGTCCTTATTTTACCCACCTTGGAAGGATGGAAGGCTGAGTCAACCTTGAGCCTGGTGAGATTCGAACTGCCAAATTGTAGTCAGCAGTACACAACAGAAGTAGCCTGTAGTGCTGCATTCTAACCACGGCACCAGCATGACTCATGGTTCTAACTGGCCTGAATCTTTGGAATGGTTGATTTGATTCTCCATGTCCCAGAAGAAATAAGAATGTGGAAACTTTGTGCTCTCTGGGTTTGTTTGTTTGTTTGTGTGGTAAAATTGTTATTACCTAGTTAGGTAATGAAATCTCTGCAAACAAACAGCCAAACTCAGAGAGCACCAAAGACTCCACAGTTCAGTCCTGAGTTATATATATATTTTATTCTGTTGGAGTAATACTATCATTAAGAACTTTTGTTTCCGAAGTAAATTTTTTGAATAGAAGGAAAACTTTCATAAAGAAAGACTAATTTTTTCTTACCACATGCAGTGGTATCAGTTGCTATTACAACTTAGTTTCTGCAATGAATATATTCTGAATTTTATCCTCAATCTGCTGTTCACATGGCTACTTGATTGAAGAGACAAAAGTAATGCTGGGATTTTGAAAATCAAAACTAATAAGAGATGTTGTTGCCTGCCAAGGTAATAGTGGGACAAAAATTCCTTCCCTCAGAAATTACTCAGGCAAGTTAATTAATATACTAAGAAAGCTGCATTAAAAAACAGATTGGCATGTCCATTAAAAATGTACTGTTGGAAGAAGTGTTAATAGCAGAAGCTGGTTATTTGTCTATATGAGATCAACTGTAACTCTCCTGTGCAGGATACATACACTTTAACAAGAATCCCCCCCCCCTTTTTTAAAACAAGAGCAAATAAATTACTAAATGCATGAAAATACAATACTAATAAGAATACGCATAATAGGAGGGAAATGAGTGAAAGCTGAGCAAGAATTTGATTTATTGCTATCCTCCAGCCATCAATTTGTCTGTAAAATCAAATTTTGTTCCACTGCCTGAAAGAAGCATATTCACAATTCAGGTGTTGGTAATACAAAAATTAGGAACGGCTCAACCCATTATTAAGAACTTCCAAGTGATTGGAAAAGGGTATGTGAAATTTATCTTACATTCATACAGATGAGGCAAGAACTGGGAGATCAAATGCTTCTGGTCCTGTGTTAGCTGCATTGGCCAATCGCGCCGGACAAGTCCCACACCTCTTTGCATCCTGTCCGGTCCTGGAACAACCTTTGCTTGAGATTCAGATTTTAAGAAACTGATGCTGACAAAAATGGTTAGCAACAAGCCAGCAAACATCTTAGCATGCATATCTAGGAAAAAAAGTAAGAATGCTGATTGTTGAATAGCCCATCCCCTCCAGTCTTTTTCCTCTAACCCTAAAATGGCTCTTCAGTCAATTCTCCAGAATGATAATTTGCCTAGATTTTCTAAACTGTGCCCTGGAAAAATGCAGTTTTTGTTTTCATTCTTATTACTCGTTCATATAAAGAATTTTTAAAAAGTTATGGCCCTCCTTAAAAGATATGGAGCCCCTTCTATCACATCATCAAGCTTGAATTTCAAACGTGGCATTGCACGGAAAGTCTGGCTGAGTATTTGCTAGTTACTCGTTCTGCTGATGCAAAAATAAAAAGGAGGGAAGAAGAATATAAGGAGGTATAAATAAGAGTGGACTAATGATCTGAACCTATTCCAACAGGAAGGCGGCTTATTTTAATAGCCTAGCAGCACTTATTTGAGCTTGGCTGACTTGGGTGAGATGGAATGCAAAAGATTCAGAGGAAAGCCTGGCAAACTATATTATGGCCATAAACATATAAAAGGCATGAATTATTTTGTGCACTAAGTAGCTAGCTTAAGGTGGCCTATAATAATAATAATAATTAAAAAAAAAAAAAGCCAAAGCTGAAGGGGCTTTGGGTGATGCTGGGTATATAAATTAGTAGTAACAGTAATTCTGAATCAAAGGACTAGAGGAGGGAACTGCGGAGATTGGGAGCAGATGAGTTGGTAGAATATGCTATGCTGAAACAGTAGTAGTAGTGACTGAACAGTAGTAGTAGTGACTGAAGAAAAGGCGAAAAGCTAAATTGGATTTCATTTATCTCAGAAAAATTGCAGGTTGAATACCACCACCTTAAAGAAGATCATGGTTTAGTCCAACTTTTTCTAGTTAGTGGATCCCATTGTAACCAGTGGTATTTCTTCTGATTAATTTAAGTCTAATTGTTTTGTATATTGATGGTATGGTAAAGCACCAGCCTTACAGGCCTGCGATTTCTGCTTCGTTTCATAGCAGGCAAATAGGAAATATGTCCAATTAAAATCTTCAGAACCGCTGCAACTCAGCATATGGATAATATTGGACTAAAAAGATGAATGGTGGTTTCCCATATTATTAATCAACATAAGTGTAGGCTATTTAATTTTTCTCTTTTTGATGGATTTTTGGGTAGAAAGAAGATGGGGAAAAACTGGTGAGAAGGCATAGGAGAATTACAAATACAAGATAACATCTTAAGTTCTCATCAATTTTCTGTAAGTGAGACAGTAGATTAATAATTATCCATTATTGAATTAGAGCCACCATATTATACCTAGAATATTTCTGATTGATCTTAATATTATGAAGGGAAAAAAACCCAAATAAAACAATATATTTTATAGAGGTTTGTGGAATATAATTTGTGCAGATATGTTTGTGTGGTTGTCTATCTGCCTATACATCAACAATATTCTTCATCATTTTTTTCCTGTAACTTGTGAATATTTTCATCTTCCAGAGCTTAATTTCTTTAAATCACGTTTGCCCAATCTGATATGCTCTGGGTATGCGTGAAACAACAATTCCCATTTTTCTTATTGGCATGACCAGTTTTTTGATGTTGGATTAGCAGTTACATTTAAATATCACTCTCATTGTCCTGGGAATATAGATTGATAAATATTTAAAACTGATTCATATTTTCTGTCTTATTTTGCTTTTAAAAAATCAATTACTCGTTCACAGTTTTCTATCAAGACAGCATGGAAATTTGTGTGCTGGTACGGTTTAATGAACCAGCTTAAACTTTAAAAGATAGAAAAGAACCTCATGAACATTGTTAATAAGCTAAAAGAATGAATCTTCTAAATTAAATTGGCATTTCTGTGGAGAGATAAAATAAAAACCCTGACACAGCAAGAGAAAATACGATATGACTTACGATTTTAGACCGGCAATTTGCCTAACCCAGAAGTTCCATTATCTTACCTGTGGGAAGGTTTGGTCCAAGCTGTACTTCACTTGCAACGCCGAATTCTGCTTCTTCCAACATTGCAAACTGCTCTTTTAAAGAGCAGGGATTTGGGATGGCCCTACCCTCGCAAGAAGAACCTCCAATGGTTCTCCAGCAACACCCTCTAAGTCTAATGTCAACATTGCCCTACCCACTTCTTCTCAATGTTTTAATGGTTATAGACAAATGTTGCTTTCTGGGTGGCAGGATTATTTTAATTAAAATTACTTTTCTTGAAGCCAGTAAATCTGCAACTCCTTTTTTTTTTTCCTTTTGGTACAAAAATATTTTGCTGGTAGAATAAGAGGACAGGTGGATGCCAAAGTAACCTCTTGACCAGATTTCCATTTGGAATGGAATGGAATAGTATGCCAGGCTGTACTTTAAAAAGTAGCTGATAGGGACCGTGTTTTGTTTCAAGTGAATATGATCTGATTTAAAGTTAAATTTAATCATATAATTATTATCCAGTTATTCAATTTTGCTTACAGACATTATAATTTAGTGGCAATGTTTGGACATATTAAGGGTTTTTATGTCTACTTTTTATGTCTAAGTTTTTGGTTTATGCGCCCCTGCATTAAGTCATGGTTTCTTTTAAGGAATCATAGAAGCCCTGGCACAATATACTATGTCATAAAAACAGTTTATTATGAAAGTCAAAATTAATCAACCTCCAAGGAGACAGCGCACTACTCTGCTGCAAGTGTTCAAACCAAAGCCGGGTGGACATTTGTTGGAAGTGCTGTGGTTTTCTCCACTAGACTGGGCTTGGCTTAAACGACTCAATGATTTTATGGCAGCTTAAATCTGGATTCATAAATTGTACTAAATCACAGTTTTGTTGAAAATCCACAACAGCGGATTCACAATGATGAACAGTAGTTTAGGCTGTAAGGCAAAATTAATTAATCCCAGTGTGGCATCACGTAGTACAAGAACTTACTTACTTACTTAGAGCTGAGCCAAACCATATGGGTCCATTGCTTCTTCCTGGTTCCTTAGTGCTTTCCCTACTTTTCAGGCATCTTCCATGCTGCCTGCCATAACAGAATGTCTCAAAAATTCAAAAGCTTCAGACATCAACATTTAGCTGCAATGATAACAACACATATCACTAGATAAAATCACAATCAAATGAAAATCCCTTTGAACACAAAAGTAGCATGAAAGGACTCGGGCTGCAAACATTTTCTATTTTAAGATAATATTCAGTACTCAAATATGATATTTTGATTATCTTTGCTTCACTGTCATCACTATGATATTTAGCTATAAGGCACTATATTTGTCCCTGTCTGTTGAATGCTGAGAGCCAAAGGATTCCAGAGAGCAGGGGAAGCAAATGAAGAATGTAGCATTATATTAACACAAGTTCCTTTTGTACAGGCATTGTGTTTATTGTACATGTATATAAAAGAGTTAGAGTTTGTGTTATGATAGTGCGATGTTGCCTTCACCTTGTTAATGAAAGTGTTGGATGCCATGGATGTATCTGATACAGACACAAGATTTGTTTTATATACAACCACTCTGAGTTAAAAGAGACAGTATAGGACCATTATCCCAGGCTGAATTGCCAGTTTCATTCCACTGATTTGAAGTGCTACATGGGGTTCATTTTGGAAAATAGGCATTCTTATAATGGCAGTGAACTTTTTCAGAAGAAACTTTTTATGCAATCTTATCTTGATCCTGATGATCCATAATGTCTTCAACCTTCTACATTTTTTCACTTCCTGTCCTTTGCTGCCTTTGCATGGCATGTCAGATCTCAATCCAGATTTTTCTAGTCTGTTGTTCTTGAAGAATCCAGTGTGGCTAGAGCATTAAGCTAGAAAAAGTTGTTTGCAACAAAAAATAGTACACAACATTCTGGTTTTTTTTTTAATAGCACAAAAGCTATAGCCTCTACATTTTGTCACCTTTAGGAATTTTGTTTGTGTAATAGATTTAAGGGAAACTTCTATGTTTCGCTGTCTGTTGGGAACATGAAAGTATTCATTTGTCCTGGTTTATTTGGTGTAAGAAAGTCATATGTGAATCCACCATCCTGGATTATCTGAGTTTAAGGAACTAAACTCAGCAGCAGCTGTTTCCTGTGTCTTGAGTATATTCGTCCCTGACTGACACACTTTTCAGGAATGGGCCTAGTTATGTTTATTTGAGTGGGCTGTTTTACAACATTCAGACAAAGGAATTACACTAAAATTAATAAAACATTCAGAGATAAAAGATGGCAAGTGTGATGAAGTGAAGGATCTTATTTTCCCTTACCAAAGGCTTGGGTAAGGAGCCAGGTCACATCTGTCTTCTAAACTACAGCACAATGGTGTTATGATGAATGGTGTTCATCAACTTTGTCAACTTTAAGATGTGCGGATTTCAATTCCTAGAATTCTCCAACCATCAGATTTTTCCCTAAATGCTGAACTGTATTAAATATTTAATATACTATCATTAAATATGGTAAAAACATCAAATTTTCTGTAAGGATCATTATTTTATTGTTTTCAAAGAGACAAAAATCTAAACACATTTTTGCCTTTTGTTTCAGTACCCAAAGAATAGACAACTTTTCAAACCAAATACATACAGCATTGATGATGCCAGTGGATTTTTTTTCTGTAGATTTTGTTTTAATTTTAGCTACCTTCTCTTCTGGTAGATAAAATTACTTATCTAAAAAAAATATTTAGAGCTGGACTCGGGTTCTAGCCCCATTCCCTTATGGTTTCACCCATCTGAAGTGATTGTGCTGAGTGCAGAACCATATACAATTGTATGAAAACATTGGGGGGACTTCCAACTACCATACTGTCCTTTAATCATACTGTCCACAGATCCTGAGAATGATTTAGAACTGATTTTAGAGTATTTTCCCCTTCTTGCATCACTTTCAAAAAACTTTTTAAAGTTTTGCCTATTTCCTCAGGTCTTTTTCATTCAGCTTAGTTTCTCTATTCTATTGTATTATTATTAAAAATTGATAACCTCCTCAATCCTAACAAATTCTAGGTAGCAGACAAAATGTTTTAAAGAAAATAAAATTACAGAACCCAAATATGAAAAGATATTTCTCTGAGAAAATGGATTGGATTCTGTCAAGAATTTTCTCTCTGTAGAATCAGTTACAATGAAATGGCAAGCTCCCTTCCCTTTTAATATATGTTGTACACATCATATACCAATTCAAAGAGGCGAGGTCGCCATTGGCCACTTGTGCCTCTCATTCGGATGCCTTGACTCCCCTCTGTGGACTTCCCTGCCTTAGACAATAGTATGAGTAATGGACAGCTAACAAGTCACATTATGTCTACGTTGTTATATGTTGGGACCAGCTATGGAAACAAGGCTTTAGCTCAACTGCCCACCAGATCCTTAGACTTGTTTCAGTTGTTGGACTCCCAGTCTTGTTTCTTTCATTATCGTTGATTTCTTTATTCATTAGTTTCTCCAAGAACAGCAACCACCTGGGATGTCTACAAATATGTTAAAAAGATGGTAATTGCAATGGTACAGTTGAAACTCTACCCTACAACACATGCAAACATAGGTGGAACTTGGTTGTATCACAATTACCATCTTGAATTAACCACACTGGTTATTAAAGATTTAATAACCAATCTGACAGCAATGGAAGAAGCCTAGTTATCTAAATTTGTTCCCTCCACAGAATTGGCTTCATAAAAACAGATTTCTCTTCTCTTTTCTTTCTCTCTCTTTTCCCTCTCCCCCGTCTCTCTTTTAAAAAAAATGCCTTTTCAGTCCAATTAGAAGATTTTAAAATCATTGCTAGAAATAGTTCCTGATATGAGGAAGCATTAGATTTTTTTTAGGGTGCCAATGAGAAGATAGTGAATGGTACATGTACTGTCACTTAATGACCATTAAAAGTTACAATAGACACCTCCCCCCAAAGTATTTACAACCCAATTGCAGAGTTCCAATAGTGGCAACACCTGAAATCACATGACTGCATTTCAGGGCTTGGGAACTATCGTGCTTTTACAACCAATTGTGGTGATTTACTGTTAAGTGATGTGAAATATCACTTTTTTTTTTTTTTTTGCCAGAAACCAGTCTTTTAAGAGAATTTCTGGCAAAAATACCCATAGGAGTTGACTTGCTTAACCCACCATGGTATTTACTTATAGACCACCATAAAAAAGGTCATAAAATTTAATCAGTCTCATGAGTGCCTCAACTTATGACCATCATGACTTATGATGAAAAGATTCCATTATGATTGTAAATTGAGGGTTACCTGTAACAAAATTACTTCCTTCTCCATTCTCCATAACTGTAGATATTGTTCTGTAAACATGTACAACCGCACAGATTAGTATTTTTCATTTTTCCCACAGTAAATAAGATTAGGAGTTCTTCCTTCTACCATCTTGCATAGCATACGTCAGCACATATGCTGTCCTTTTATACTTGGGAATGATTAGAATTTAATACTAAAGGAAAAGGGCAAGTAGATAGAAAAATGGCCATTTCATACTTATCAGAGATTGTTCAGTTCTCGCAAGATGAACACAAACAATTTATTCTGCCATTACCAAATGACCAGGATATGCAGAATTTCTAATGAAAAACATGCATCTATTTGCATCCAATTTATCATTTTCCACCTGGATGCCCTTTGTGGTTTTAATAGTTTCTGGAGTAGAGATAAAACTGCCACCTTTTCTCTTTGACTGAAAGCACAACAAGCAGGTAATAACTCCTACACCATTTCATTAATGATTCTACCCTAATACAACATTAGAAATATTTTCCCCACAGTATAAAATAAAACATCAATTTGTAGGAGAAAATGATGGGGAAAGCAACCTTTAAAATGTGTCAGTTTAATTTTTGGTAATTTCTATGTGTCATGCAAAATGCTGTTAAAGCCAGAAAACAATCAGGAAAAAAATGTCAAGAGCTGTGAAGCATAATTTACTAGAATGAGCTATTTAGCTATTCCCTTTTCAAAGTGATGAGAAGAGCATTCTCTGAATTTGGACAGTATGCACAATGAACAATCCACAATGGAACATTCTCACACCATTACAAAAAGTGTAGTGAATTTCCTAGAACTTTTCTTGTTGCTCAATTTTGGGTGTTTTTAACCTGATGGAATAGATAAAATTTTTCTAGTCTAATTATCTTATAGCCCATTTCTTCTCATTTGGTTCTATAGTATTCATTTATTTGTTGTTTCTGAAGTCGCAGACTGGGACATGTTCTGATGTAGCACAAACAACATCAATGGCTACACGGAAACGGTTGTGGGATTCATTAGGAAACTAGCAGATGACACTGCACAAAAAACAACCATCAGAACATTCCCCAACCAGAAA
>JAEANM010019622.1:0-12315 GCA_017656035.1 Myanophis thanlyinensis | reverse complement strand
GACTGAAGTCACGTGACCTGTGTGTGCGAATCGGATTCCCAGACATTGGAGCATATGCTTCCCACGATGAGAACGACCGTATCAGGCAAGACCAATGTCCTTTCTGGTGAATAATTGGCGGAAAAAACTCTCAAGCTGAATGCAGCTGTGAGATACAATGAAGAAAATTGGAAATTGAAAAGGGAGCTCTTTTTCTAATAGTTGTCATGGAAATGCAGAGAAAGTAGGGCACGCTCTTCTCAAACCTTGGAAGGGTCATGACATGATATCAATACAGAGTTGCACATTTTATAATTGTACATTTTTAGGATTTATTAATAAAAAACATCGTGCAAAAACTGCAATCATGGGAGAAGTTCTGAAGTCTCTGAATTGAAGATGCTGGAGGAAACGAGAAAAAAATTAATCCAGTAAAAGTCCAAGTCTGACCCACTGACCTCATGACTACATTGGAAAATTCACACCTAAATGCCAGAATATTAAACTCACTTTGGAGTAGCAGATACAAAAACGTAAGGAAACATCTTTAGCTGTTAGTCTTCAGGGGCAAAATGTTACATGCTGAGGCAGCAAAAAAAAACCCAGTAGATGGCCATTATGTACCAACATTAAGTATATACATAGCTCCTAATTGGTAGAATATGTACAGCAGCACGTTGGCTTGCAAAATAGTCTCCAGAGTAGATGTGCTAGTTTCTACAGATCTCCAGGACAGGCAGAAGATTTGAACAAAACCCTTCTTGATTGGATTATACAACTTTCAAAATGGAAAGAAATACAGATAATGGGTGATTTCTTTTCCCCTCCAACTTTATTATATTATTGTAAATGTTAATACATCACGTTATTTCGATACAAAGATATTTATACTGTATCAATTGAAGACTGTTGACATTCTAATTTTTAGATTACTTGAAGACTATTTTATATGCAATTTACATATAAGGATAGACAAAGTTCTACTGACTCAAGCCAAAGGCTAATCAGATGCCCTACAGTCAGGCAGCATCTTTTCTTGTTCTTGAGGAAACAGTATGCAAGAGCCCCTGCCTCTGGACCTGGATGTCATGACTAACCATCCTGATTTACAGCATTTTATATTCATATCCCCTCCATTACCTTTTTAAACTGCCCTCTCCTGATCCTGGCATCATTCAGCTTACTTGGGTAATGAGGAAGATCAAGCATTTTTACCCTGAATGTTATTTTAAATGGAGCTTGATGTGGGAGTGGGAAATAAACTAATATCAGAGGCAGTTGGAAATAGAACACTAATAAGACTTTTTTTAAAGCACTATTTTGCACAGCCTTGGACAAATATATAGATCTGACACTTTTTCTCTCAAAAAAGAAATGCGAAAACCAAAGATCTATGCATTTCATAATGAACTCAGCCACATTTTACCAACCCATGTAGTTAGCTTATGCTTCAGAGAGTTGTAAGAATTCAGACAATTGAGTTAATTGTGGCGGGGGGGGAACCCACCAGAAAGCATGTTGTTCTTGCTTTGGTTAGTTTATTCCTTTGGTTTTCATAATTTTGACTTTATTGATTTGAAGATGGAAAGGGAAGAAATTAGAATTCAGTCTCTTGATGTGACTTTATCTCTCACTGAGGGATTTGAATACTAAAAATAAGTCCCAAGAATGTTAGTACCTAACCCAATGAGCAATCTTTACAAGATACTTAGAAGAAAGATTTGTTACATTTGATGAGATTCACTTCTGAGTGTTTTAAAAACATCTGATGAAATAATTGTTGCACACTATCTAAGGAATAGTGAGGAGACAGGAAATTAATATAGTGAAACTACAAGGGAGCAATATTTTCACTAATAGTTTACACATAATTTTCACACCCTTTTAAAAAGAAAGTAAACCATGCATGTCTACTAAAATAAAAAGTTATTCAAATATACTTAATTGTGGGTGACCAATATTTCTAGCTGTTGGAAGAAATATTCATCTGGGTTCAGTTCCAAGTGGGGAGAAAGACACTGGAAACATGGAAGCTGATTGGAAAGACGGTTTATTGATGAACAGGACCACATGGGTTTGAAGTCCTGGGTAGCTGATCACATGGAGTAGAGAGGGGGTTATTTATATTCTCTCTTGGGCCTTGCCCTTGAGCTTCCAGTTCCTGTGCAAGAAATGTATTTTATTGGTTGTGTATTGTATGTATTTTATTGTCAGATTCCCTTGGGGCTAGCTATCTTTGTAGGCTGTCTGAGTTCCAGGCTTAGTTGAAGCTTGCTGATACAATGAAGGTACTTGTCCTATTGTGGCTGAATGGCTTTGCCCTGAAGGATAATCCCATCAACCTGGAGCTGAAGGTCTTTTGTCTTGTAGATAGACTAGCTCAGTCCTTCTCAATGGGCACCAAATATCTGCTGGGGGCAGGGAGCTGGGGTTCTGTTTCCTTTAAGATTTTTATTTCTCTTTTAGGGGAAATATTTTATCCTTCCTTTTCTATATATATCCTAAAATATTTCATTCTTCTAGGAGAGTGGTAGGTGCTAACTTTGTACATAATAAAACAAAGCTGTTTTTATTTTATTTTTTCCTGCATGGGAGATGTTATTTGCTTTTGAGATGATAAAGTCAAAGAAAAACATTACCTGTTCTTTTTCAGTTTCTTGGCATGAATGTTATTTATACAAAAGCAAGATTGTCAGCATAACTGAAATGTGGAGAGGTGGCTGAAAGATTGGGAGAGTGGGTTGCTGTAATTTCCAACTACAGGATATAAAAAATGCAATTTATTTATTTTAAAATGAGTTGTGCCACTTTCTCTTTGAAACACCTTTGGAAATGGCATACATTTAGTCACACTATTGTAGTAGGTAATGAAGTATAATTAGCAAGGCTACAGATTGTAAACCATTGCAAATTCTTAGTAACTGTTTTGGAATAAGCAAAATATATTTCAAATATATTCTTAGTTAAGGAATCCAAAGCTCCAGTGTAGGTGAAGCAAACAATTTAATGTTTCAGAGTTGGAAGCATTAACATTGGTTAATCAAGAAAGCTAACTGAACTGGTTTGATAACGGTACTTAGATGGGAGACCATCTGGAGCCATCAGGGTAGACTGAGAAGTTAGAAACATCTCTGAAGAGGACAATGGAAATCAGTTCCTTATTCTTTCCCAGATAGATTACATATATGAATCCAGATTTGAGGCAACCTTTATTTTTTGAAGATATAAAAAGCAAATGTTGTCATGTTGTCCATCACATGTAAAGCAAACCTAAATCTCAAATCAATCTAAAGGTATATCTTTAAGAAATCTGATTTAAAAATAGTGTTTAAGCATGTAATACTTTCTAATACCTTTTCCCTTTGTAAAATGCTTAATTAAAGCCAGGGGACAAAAGCCATTTCTTAAACCATTTGTATACTAGATTATCATCTTTGATATAGCCCTTAGGGATTTAATGAGTCTCATTAAGCACATTGTTTTATATTATATCAAGTTTGCTCAAATTTGCTGGAAAAAAAGAAACTAGCAAGTAGAAATAGTCTTGAATTCCACCTGCCAGAGGGATATTGAGTGGCATTCCACAAAATATCCACATTTTATCCAGCTGTTAAAATTAAGCGTCTTTCCATACTTAGTGAGATTAAAAATTATATCAATTGGTGGAAAACAGAAAAATTAAAAACTAGGCCAGGTGTGAGCAGCTGGTGGCTAATGAGCCATATGCAATCCTAGGCCCTCAGATTAATTTCAAAAGTCATCTGTAAGCAATCAGTACTGACCTTTAGTAACAATTATCTATTTCTTCCTGGCAACCTGCTACTTGGAAGAGAAAAATAAATATTGATAAAAGAGAATATCTGTAGTTTGTACTCTGGGGTCCTTGGTGCTCTCTAAACTTGGTTTTCTTGCAAATGTTTCATTACCAAACTTGGTGACACCATCAATACTAAAAGGAACTGGGGTTTGTTCTTATTTTTATATTCTAATGGCTTGCCCTGTCAGTGTTACTTGTCAATGTCTACATACCACTCAAACGAGACAATTAAAAAGTCAAAAAGGAAAAAAAAGGCCAAAATGCCTACCCACCAGCAATCAACACCCAGAGATTAACACAAAGATTAACAATCAAAAAGACCAACAATCAAAAAGTAAACAAGCTATTACAGGTTGGTGGACCAGCCATACATTTGACTGTTAATTCAATTATTTATAAGTGGAGTATGGTAATAAAAATAAACAGGAAATATTGTTATCAGAAGAAACTAGATAGATAAAAATATAAATGTGATATGCAAAGCAGCAAATGTTATTTTTCTTTTTACATGAGATAAATGACCCTGGATTTTTATTTTTTTTGCTAACATGCCACACTATATCCCTTTGGCAAAGAAAGTTTTGGGATCTATGGGTGACTTCAATCAAGAAAGTGGTTTCAGGCACTTGATTATGCTGTTTTTCATTCATTCCAGGGAGGTGGCAGTCTACTTGGTGAGTATCCTTGAATCAAATAGGTGAGTTACTTTCATATTTTTATCAAGTTGTCTCTGAAGGAAATTACAATAAAATAAAATAAAATCTTCCTAAATAAATCATCATGAGGTCAACTGTGATCTATAAAATATTACAATATTATAACATTATGGTATTAGATAAATCATGGTTTAGATAACCATAACTTAATGGTTTTGTTTGTACAACAGTTCTATTTCATTTTATCTGGATGGACTTTAGGGCTACCTGAGCGGAAAAATGTGGATTAGTTACAGAAGCATATGCCCCTGCTATTACTGGTATACAGGTAACCCTCACTTATAGGAAGTACGGTAACTGAAAGTGGGAACTTTGTTATTAAGCAAAATAAGGCATGGATATCATTATGATACAGCACCAATTTAGAGAGTTCCAGCAGCCCCAGTTACTGTCATTAAGTGATTCCCACATAATCACAGGGAGGATCTTTTGATTGCCACTTGTGATATTCTGCTGGTTTCCCCATTGATTTCGCTTAACAGAAGTGGGCAGTAAAGGTTTCAAATAGGGTAGTGATATTGTGACCATGGGACACTGTGACATTGTAACTGTGAGCCAGCATCCAAATCATGATTACATGACCATGGGAATGCTGCAACTATGAAGACCCAACATCATTTTGAAACATCATAATTTTCAACTGTCACTATATACATTTGTTGGAAGTTAGCAACCACCCCTCTCCTAGAAAAATGAAAAATATTAAAAGGCAGAATATTTCCCCTAAAAGAGAAATAGAAATTTTAAGACAGAAACTCAGCCCCAGCCCCCTGCCGATACTTTGGTTATTTGGAAAACAATAGACTGAGCTAGCTTTATTTGCAACATAAAAGGCCCTCACCTTCAGGATGGGATTGCCCAACTTTGCGCATGGCCCCTTGGAAGATTACATCACTCAGCAAGATTCAACCAAGCTTGGGACTCAAAAGACAACCTATAAAGTTATCCCTACATGGCACCATGTAGTCATGGAGTCTGACAACCAATCAGAACACAAGTTCAAATTCAAACCCCAACAGAGGGCATAAAACCCAGGGACTCTCAGCATCTCTACCTTTTTCGCCCAGGACTTCAAGCCTGCTCCACCAATAAACCATCCTTTCCAAGCAGTCTCCATGTTTCCAGTGTCTTTCCCCACCTGGAACTGAACCTACATAGACATTTCTTCCAATACATTAATCGGAAATGTTTGTACTGTGACCATCTGGATATGCCTTAAGCTAATATCCAAATAAGCAAGCAAGCTGCCCTACAGCCACCGGCATATCTATTTTAAATTTAGAGTTGCAGGCAAATTTTCATTTCTATGGGGGGGGAGGGGTTCCTCCCAGGCGAAGGAAAGGAAGAGCAAGCTCCTCCCATCTCCCTTATGGTTGGACGGGCGCATCCAGCAACAGCAGCTTCAACGAATTACTTCAACGAACTCTCGACTGCAGAAATGCCCGTGACCGTTAGGGGGCTCCCACGAGCCACCTCTAGGCCTAGGCTCCCATCTAACGGCGGCGTGGGCTTTTGCAGCCGTGACGCGGCGGGATTTCTCCACCGAGGGGAGTTTTCTCGCCTCCTTTTGCCGAAAGGGCAGCGCCGGGCAACGGTGGCGTGGGGGTGGTCTCCCGGAGGGCTAGGGGGCAAGGGCAGCTCGAGGCCCCGCGCCCCTCCCCGCGACGGAAGGCCCGATGAGCCACGTGACGGAAAGACCGGTCCGAGGCGGGCTTTGGAGGCGGAAGTTTCGATGATCGGAGAGCCGAGGCTGCGGGCTCCGGGCCCGCCTTGGCGGCTCTGAGGAAGCCGAGGCTCCGCGCAGAAGTCGGCCATGGCGGTCCCGAGGGGCGCCTGGGCGGTGCTGTGGGCGCTGCTGGCTCTGGCGTGGGCGGCGGGTCAGGAAACCGGCGAAAAGGTGAGCGCCCCTTCCTCCCCACCGTCCAACCCATCCCCGTCCTGACCCTTCGGCTCAAGGCTGCCCTCCCTCCCTGCCTTCCTGCTTGCCGTCCGCCAAAAAACCTCTCGGGGCCGGGAGAGGCAGGGTATCCGCCTGGATAACTTGGGTCAAAGCGGGGTCCACGTCCGGTCATTTAAGCTGCCATCCCCGCCTCGTTTCCCTCTTTTCACCCCTCTTATCCCTTCCTCGCTTTTAAGCAAAGTCTTTTAAAATTATTTCCATATATTACTAAATAGATGGCCGGGGAACTGTCACCAATAACAGAATAGTTTTCCGAAGAGGCCCGTGTTTATGATCTCAAGTTGCTTTGATTCTCCTCTCACGCCCTCCCCACCCCTACCAAGTGTTTGTCACTTCCTTTTCTTGTAGTAAGATACTTAAAACCTGTAATGCTCAAAGCTATAACTCAAACTTGGCTTGAAGAAAGCATTTCATTCCAGTTAGTAGTTTTTTTTTTTAATTTTGTATTGATGGTGGAGCCGTCGTCTGTCTGGTCTACATTTGGCTACCATTTCTTCTTGTGCCTTTTCACAAATGAGATTTAATGTTTTGTTCAATCGGAAATGCTTTTAAATTGGGGTGGGGAAAAATTATTTGAGAGGAATTCCGAAATAGGAAATATAAATAAGTAATGTTTTGTGTTCCTCTTTGTTCAGTTTATACTCTATATACAGCCAAGATAAGGACCAAGCACGATGGGTTGTGTGTGACTTTGCATGTTGATTTTTTTAATCTATGTATCTGTCCATGTCTTACTGTGGAAGAGTTAACTTGAATGCATTTATTTTTGAATGAAATAATATCTGAATAGTGAAAGCAGGAATTATGTATGCGTACATTTTATTACTTTATTTTCATTTATTCAATTTATAAGCACCCAATTGTGAAGCAAGGAAAAAGTCAGCATTTTAAGTATATGCTTAAATATTATATAGTTTTAATTATTTATATGTGTACTGCATATTCCATTCTAGATGGTTTCTAATATCTCTGTAATTCAAATTCAGTACAATTAAAATGATTCAAATTGGCAGTATGAAAACTTCTAAAAGGGTGGTTAAAAAGAGATGTTTTCAGCATCTTAATAAATTATATCAAGGATGGAGCCAGTTCCACTTCAATAACAAGTTGTTCTATAATGTATATCTATTACAGAAACAGTACATAATCCACACTGGAGTCCAAGTGCCTAGACTGGGATATGCAAAAAGTACCTTGCTAGACATTTAATATATCAAATGAGCTGGGCAAAGTACATAATCATGTAGATAATTCAGGTCTAAGTGTTGTTTCAACACATGAGTAGTGTAACATTGTTTACCACTACTTTCCAGGCAAGTTGAAATGTCTAGACTCTAGATCATTTTTAAGGTTATCCTATGAAGAGTTTTATGCTGAAGATGGACTAAAATGTTTCTTCTAACATATACAACTTCTTAGTAAAGTAGCTCCCTAGTTTTTGAGGGGCCGTAAAGTCAACTGAAGAGAAATGTACTTTCAGACTTGCAAGATTCTGTGAATGTAACTTTACAATAAAGAAGAATTACTTCACAAGGCTGACATTTTGCCTCCTACTGTAAGATCTCTTCTTACCTATCCAATGCTTTCCTAGTTTTTCCAACTTTCCTCCTTTCGTCTTTCAGTTGGCGTTGCCATTATGCTACTTAAAAGATTTTTGAATTATGCTGAACAGCCAATATATATTTATCTGGAAAATAAAATTTTAGTTTAAGACACATTTCTTTTGAGTAGGTTTCTTAGCTCCATCTATTCTGTTTTTGTTCCACCGGTACTGGAAAACCACCCTTAACAATTATTTCTCAGTTTCCCTACATTCTTAATTTTTATTTTTCTGACAAGATTATTCTTAATTCACTTTACCTTTACAGAACTCTCAGGATGTCCGATGTAAATGTATATGTCCACCATACAAAGACCATCCTGGTAAATTTTTTAGTAAAAATGTTTCACAGAAGGACTGGTAAGTATATGATACTTTATATTTAAGAGATCAGAGTAATTTAAATAGCTCATTTATTATTGGTATTTCAAGAGTATTTTGGATCAAGAAAATTGTTAAATCTGGCTGCTTAAATTGAAGTTGTTTGTGATCATTGCAAGTAAATATAAGATGATATTTGAAATAACATTCAGAATATTTTTAATAAATACTTTGGCTTAAAATGATTTATTTTAAAGTGTTTTTTTATTTAAGGCAATTTAATGCTTTTTGATATAACTTAAAATCTTAAAATAAATCTAATACATGTCTGTAGGCTGATTTTTGTGGTCTTAAATCATTGGCTTCCATAATGTCCCTTAGATATACAATAAGTGTAGATTAATAATAATCAAAACAATATCTGTCTGACTCAATAGATGTTTAAAAATGCCAAATCTGGCCTAAACATTGGCTAACCATGTGACCATAATAATAATATATTCTGACCGATTCTCAGCATCTCTGGGCAGTTTATAAATTGTTAAATGCATTAGAAAAAACAAAAAGAACAAAGATGGCAGAGATAAGCTCAAATGAGAAAAAAGAAAAAGTAGAAAAGGGGTCTTCAATCGTGCTTGCCAAAGACCTGGGTGAAAAGCCAAATCTATCAGGGCGCTTCAAAACACTAGTAGAGTGAGGACCATTGAAATCCATTGGGGGGGGACCTCATTCCAAAGGGCTGGCACTGCTACAGAGAATCAATGGCGTTGTTTAATCCAAGGAACCCGAAACTTTCCAAATCAGATCAGCCAGGGCCACTAGGCAGATACAATAAGAGACACATTGGCCTTCAAATAACCAGGTCCTATGCTAGGATACTTTTTATTTCAGTTCCCACATCCCTTTGTTATTGTCCTAGGTTATCTACTTCTGGAGAAGAGCAAATCTGAGGACAGGGACTCAGATTTCCTCAGATTCAGATAGAATGCCAAACCATTCTTGCCTCTCTTGCAGTGTTCATATCATGAAGACTTTCTAGCAGTGTAACAGCAGGCACCTTTTCTATGGTGTTATTTATGATGATGGATAGTTCCTTTTTGGTGATAGTGTTATATCATATAATTTATTTTTCCCCCAATAAGGAATAACAGTAACTGAGAGGGATCTTGGAGTCCTAGTATCAATCACTTAAGCATGAGTTAACAGTGTGCAGCGACAGCTAATGCAATCCTTGGTTGTATAAACAGAGGCATTGAATCAAAATCATGTGAAGTATTAGTACAAATTTATAAAGCCTTAGTAAAGCCACACCTGAAAACCTGCATTTGGTTTTGGTCACTACATTACAACAAAATTGTTGAAACTTTGGAAAAAGTGCAAAGAACAACTAAAATGATTGAAGGCCTGGAGACTAAAACCTATGAAGAATGGTTGTAGGATTTGGGTTTGGCTAGTCTGAAGAAAACAAGGATTATGGGGGACATGATAGCAGTATACCAGTATTTGAAAGGCTGCCACAAAGAGAAGGGGGTCAATTTATTTTCAAAAGCATCAGAGAGCAGGACAAGAAACAATGGTTGGAAACTAATCAAGGAGAGAAGCAACCTGGATTTAACAAGAAACTTTCTAACAGTGAGGACAATTAACCAGTGGAAGAGCTTGCCTTCAGAAGGTGTGGATGCTTCATCACTGGAGGTTTTTAAGAAGAGCCTGGACAGTCATTTGTCTGAAATGGTATAGAGTATCCTGCTTGGACTAGAAGACCTCCAAGATCCCTTCCATCTCTATTCTGATTGCATGGATTAGATTAATCCAGTTTATCATAGGTACTTGCAATTACAAGTTGGCTCAACTAAAGTATTTTGTTTGGTAGTATAATGAATAGCTTTAATTTATTCAACATTGTTATGCAATTATGAATGGAATGTGCTACTTCTCATCTTGGTACAGAAATCATTGCACATTTATCAGAAGGGTTACAAAATAATTAAAATGAAGAAAATGTGTCCTAGAAGACATAAAAAAACCAAGCATACTCGGAGAACTAAATGTTCCCTTATTAATGCTATATCACTGAAAATCCCTTATGAAAATATAATATGACATTTCACAGATCTGCTACATCCTCAATCCACTTCAGAAACACTCAGTTTTCTGCATAGAATTAAAAGCTGCTGAAATATAGAGGAGGAAGACGGAATTGCTATTGTGTAAAACAGATCTGGAGCATGTAATATAACTTTGATAAAATAGAAGGAAAAACATATAGCTATATTATAATGATCACTCCTGTCTTTCCACAATCACTTGTCTAATGAAAATGATATTATTTTGAAACACCTTTCAGTGCCATAATTTTTGTCAGAAAAAAAGGATTTTTTTTTCATAGAATCTATAACTTTTGTCTTAAATTATTGCATACCCTATGATTTTATACCAAATGAAATTCCTTGTAATATGCTCTTACTGTATTTTAGAATATGACTTAAGTGAAAAGGTTAGGGGCATGATATATTTGTAGGTAAGGGTACCTAAGTCTAATCTTTTAGTGATTCGCAATCTTTATTGATGCAGTCAGTTCCAAATAATAAAGGTGCTGTCTCTCTGTTTATGGGGTATGATGGTTGATAAAAGATGTAAGGTTCTGAGATTAGGAGAAAGTGATATTTGGAGCTCACTGAGCTGATAGGTCCTAATGTTGACATTTAAAAAGATTTGTTTGCTTCCTGGAAATCACTAATTTTCTAATAGGTTAAATACTAATGAGACATTAAAAATTTAAGCTGATATTATGTAGATTAAATGTCAAATATTTCTAACATTCATACAAATTAATAATAGATTGGTTAACTCTTCATTCAGGGTTGTATTCAGCATGTGTACTTATTGGTGAATATTTCTTGTATTCAGCAAGTGTACTTATTGGTGAATATTTCTCACTAGTGGTATAAATTTATCTAAATGCCTGCCAAACATTTTTTCCTTCCCCTGTAGCGATTGTCTTCATGTGGTGGACCCTATGCCAGTTCTAGGACAGGACGTTGAAGCCTATTGCTTGCGTTGTGAATGCAAGTATGAAGAAAGAAGTTCAGAAACTATAAAAGTAAATTATAACTCTGATTACTGTTTTATTTAACTTAAGCAATGTTCAGATGTCTTTCCTTCAAATCTACATGTATTATAACTATGTTACATTATAAAATAGTGAAAGCAGGGCATGTTTGCAAACTTTATTTCCTTTTTGTGAAAACTGTAAATTACTGATTTACAGATTAACTTGATCATAGCACTTAGGTCAGACATGGGCAAACTACGGCCGGCGGGACACACCCGGCCCGTTGGGCTTTTTAATCCGGCCTGCGGAACTAGTTCTGCCCTCACTGACAGCGGCAGCGTACCCGAGAGCGTGGCACCCTCAAGAAGCATGGCTCCCGTGGCTTCGCTGGAGGGTCGCTCTAGGGTCGCTGCTGCCTCGGTGATTGGCGCGTTGCGAGCGACCTACGCGAGGCTGGGGCTGGGCACAGGATGACGACAATGAGCGTCTGCTGCCCCTGCGCCCCTTGGCCGCAGGGCTAGTCCGGAACACAGGGATGCTCCGCGCCCTTCCGCGCCTGCCAGGCCCCTCTCCTGCCGAAGAGGCCGCTGAGCCATCCGGGGAGGGCCGCGGGGAGCCGCCCGGCGAAGCAGGACAGGCTGCTGACACCCGCGTTTCTTTGTAGGTGTGGGATACTGAACGCAGCAGCCCTGGAGAAGAAGGTAAGAGGGCGGGGGGGAGCGGCAGGCGGGTGCGGCTCCACAGCGGCAACGCCGGCTCTTCTCTCGCCGCCCAGGTGCTGCTGATGGCGAAGAGCGGCTCCAGCAAGACAAGCATGCGCTCCACTTTGCCAACTGAATCCCGCGATGGAGCGCATGCTCGTCTTGC
>JAEANM010019621.1:0-12315 GCA_017656035.1 Myanophis thanlyinensis | reverse complement strand
TATATTTCGTCTATTTCTCTGATTATTTCTTGTTGATCTCTTTGAAGTGTCTCAGCAATCAATCCTGCCATTTTATTGCCTAGATCTTCCTCTTTTTCTTCTATGACATTTTGGAATCTGAGAAAAAATGAAGCCCTGTCCATTTCCATAAATATTAACGAGTCCATTCTTGCTTCCTCTTCCACTTTGATAGTAGCCATTTACATGCCTGCTGGCCTGCTTAGAAGCCACTTGAGATTTGCAATTTCCTTCCAGCTTCCCCATTGACTTGGTTGTGGGAAGCTCACAGGAAGTTGCAAGAGGTATTCTCTTCATGACCCATGGTCCTCACTTAATAACAGCAGTGGGGACTGCAGTGATCCCTGTCACTAAACAATGCAGTGATATATTATGCTTACAACTACAATATTTAGTGATGCAAATTCCAGTCCCAATTGTCACCCATAACTTGAGGACTATCTATAACGTTAAAGTCAGAGGAACTGATTGTTCCACTCTGTGATCTCCTGGTCACACTACATCTGAAATACTGTATCCAGTTTTGATTGCCATAATGCAAGAAGAATTCTGAGGAGACTTTTAAGAAAAGCCTGGACAGCCACTTGTCTGGAATGGTATAGGGTCTCCTGCTTGACCAGAGGGTTGGATAGAAGACTTCCAAGGTCCCTTCCAACTCTGTTATTCTGAATTGGAAAGAGGGCAAAGAAGAGCAACAAAGAAGGCGAGGGGCTTAGATATTAAATTCTATGAAGAACATTTCAAGGAACTGAGCAGGTTTAATCTAAAGAACAGAATGTTAACAGAAAACACTATCACAGTCTTTCAATACTTGAAGGATATAACAGAATAACAAGAGTTGGAAGGGACTCGGAGGTCTTCTAGTCCAGTCCAGTCTAGTCCAGAAGTCTCTGAGGTCTTCTACTATCCAAAATTCTGAGAGTTGAAATCCACAAGTCTTAAAGTTGCTAAGGTTGGAGACCCCTGTTCTAGTCCAATCCCCTGCTTAGGCAGGAAACTCTATACCAGGCCTGTCAAACTAGCAGCTCGCGAACCAAATACAATCTGGGCAGACCACACCTACCCGGGCTGTGCAAAAGCAAAAAACATTGCAATACATCATGATCCTGCCCACAACACAATCGAGTTTGACATCCATACTCTCTACCATTTCAGGCAAATGGTTGCCCAATTCTTCTTAAAAACTTCCAGTATTGGAACATTCACAATTTCTGGAAGCAAATACCCCAAGGGTATTTTGAGTGGTCTCTTGAGTGGCCATGATTAGGATGGAAGCTTTACTTAGAAAGAGATCCATGTTTGAAATAAGGAGTAATACCAATGCTACGAGTCTATGAAAAGTTTATTAATAGAGAGTGAGAAAGCAATTATTTGCAAAAGAATCACGGTGTAGATCCTTGGGAAGAATAAGAAACACACAATATCTTAACACTTATAAGTTTAATTGGTGGCATTAAAATCAAGAGTTCCATCTTCACAGCATTCAGTTTAACATGTCACTTAAACATCAAGTGGGAAATGTCAGCAAGAGTGTTAGAACTACCAATTGAACACAAAGGGAAAGGTCAGTATTGGGAAAGACATTTGAAGAACTTTGAGATCTTTGCCCTAGTAAAGACTAAAGTAAACGATGAAATACGGCTGATCAGGTAGAAACTTTTACTCGTGTTAATTTAGCATCTTATATTCGATAATTATTGCACCTAACAAAGAAATTTGCCTAAAACAGGTTTTGGAGGACAGTTTGCATTTCTGTTATATTGGTTGCAAATTAATGTTTAACAGTACCTCATCAATTAATCCATAGCTCAGATACACAACATAGTCCTTTCAGTGTCAATTCTAATCTGGAAAGCACACTACTGTATTACAGCAATTAGCAGCAAATGTTTTCTCGGGACCACATAATTTTATCAGTTTGAAAGCTTCAAGGTGCACTTTGTATGCCTGGCAAAAGAAACTATGTGAGGGAGGGAAAGGGTTTTCCCCGCATATAAGAAATTATCATAAGGAATTTCCAACCTAGCATGTTCATTTTCTTATATATATAGGCTAGTTATTCTTCCCACAATCAGAGAGATAAAGGATGGGGAAAGCTTTATTACTCCTTTATTCTGAGTGTATAGACTGGGTCTCAGAGAGGCTATTCAAATATAATGCTTAATTATAACTAAGTCTTAAACATTAAGAATAGGGAAAGGCCTTTCGGGTGGAATGAATGGTCCATATTTATATCTTAATGCAAAACATCTGTGGTTCTCAATGACAGAGGAATGACAAAGGTCACTGAAGTTCACAAAAAAGAAAGACAAAGCACAGCTTCAAAACAGCCAAAAGACATTTCATCAAACCAGCTCTGCAAATGTGAGCTGCGGCGTGAGACCTCTTTAAAAGCAAAACACATTCAAAGATATCAGAATGGAGGAAACTTTCATCTGTGGTAAAACAGCATGGGAGAAATGAAAAGGGGGGAGGAGTTTTGTTTGACTCACCATAGAGATTCATTTGAGAGATTTAGGAATGAAATTTCAAACACTTTGCCTATGGAAGAGAATATCTGTAGCTCAGAGTTGAACTGACCCCCACTTTGCCTAAACTTAACAAACTAGAAACTTTTATTTGATTGGCTCCCGCCAGACCAATGAAGGCTAATAACAATAAGCCCTGGAGTTACTGCAAATAATTTAATTATCAGGAATATCTTCAGTCAAGGCAGGACAAAGCAATTATGAAAAGTCATTCAAAATGAAAGCTATTATTAACTAGAGAAGGGAGCTGTGTGGTTCAAAAATCCATAAGTAGTGTTGAACAACTGTATGTGAAAGCACAAAGTTTACTGTTGCAGATGAATTCATTAACCACATTCTAAAATCTTTAGACCTGCATGCTCTAAACCAGGGGCGTCAAACTTAAGGCCCATGGGCCAGATTCAGCACACTGGGTACTTAGATCTGGCCGGCAGAACCACCCTGGAAATAGCAAAGGACCGGCCCATAATGCCTCTGCCAGCAAAAACAGAGTTTGCCAGGGCCAGCTGCAGGAGGCCATCACACACGAAAATGGAGCTTGGGATCCCGTTTTTACTGGCAGAGCACTCGGGCCATCACAGGTGCCCCCCCCAACACAAGTGAGGTTGAGCTGGCCATGCCCACCCTAGCCAACCCACCCCAGCTCTCCCAAGGTCAAACACAACCCTGATGCGGCCTTCAATGAAATCAAGTTTGACACCCCTGCTCTAAACTGAATTCCTAAAGTGGAATAATTTTTTATGGAACCTGATAACATCTCTTGAAAAAGTTATTGATTACCAATGATATCTCATTTGCAGTAATTAGCTTTTTTCATGGTAGATACACATCAACATCAGGAACAAGTATGCAATTCCAAAGGTTTCAACTACCTTTAACGTGTTTTCAGAGGCAAAAAAGGCTAATCCTTGTGTTTCAAAATGCATTGTTAGTGTAGTAATTCAAAAAGTAAACTCCATCATTTTCATAACCATATACAGTATAGGCAATCCTTGTTTAATTATTTTCTTGCTTAGTGATTGATCATATTTACAACAGTGAGGAAAAAATAACATTACAACCCATACTTGCATTTATGACCGTTGCAAAGCAAAGGAAAGCTGAAATAATATCATAAGCACAATCATTGTAGGAAGAGCCATGCCAAAAAGAAAAAAAATCAGGAGAAATCTGGTAACACCTTTTCTGACTAACAAATGTCATTAAAAGGCATATGGTTTTGTGAGCTGCAGCTGACAAAAGCTTATGCTTTTTAATAACATGTTAGTTGGAAAAGGAACTACCAGGTCCTACATCCTTTTTCGAGGTATCTTCTTTCTTTAAGATCCTACCTTATGCTATAGTATGTCTTTATGCTGTCCTTTGATTGTGGCTTTGAGGCAGTGGTGGAATTCAATTTTTTTTTACTACCGGTTTTGTGGGTGTGGCTTGGGGGTGTGTGGCTTGGAGGGTCATGAGACTGCGTGGGCAGTTTCTGTAAGCAGGGCAATAAAGATTAGGCTAGAAACAACACCAGAATGTTTTCTTCCTGCCTTCCTTTACAGGATTAACCCTGTAAAATGGAAAAACAACAACATGAGATTTCTTCTAATATCTGGTTCTCGGAACTGCTTAGAAAATTTACTATCGGTTCTAGCGAACCTGCTAGAACCTGCTGAATTTCACTTCTGCTTTGAGGATTGTGTGGGTGTTTGAACTGGGCCTTTTAAAACAGCGTATTAGGTCTTTTCATGGTGGTGACTTCATGGACAGCATAATGAGTTCAATTTTCCCCCCTCCTTTAAGTCTTTTTTCTGTGGATCTGTATTGACTATTTTCAGAAATTAAGTAGGTCTGGCCCTGGTTAGCACTTAGATGGGAAGGCATCTGGAGATCCCAGAGCATCTGTTCAGGATAGGAAGCTAGAAAAAATTATCTTGAAAGAATGCAATGGCAAACCACTTTTCTAATCCTATCAAGAGAACTGCATCCTTCAGAAGGTAATCTACATTCAGATCCACCAAGGAGGAGGATAACCCCATTGGGAACATTGGACAGAAATCCATTGTGCACACCTTGGTATCATTCCTTTAACTTAATAGTTAATAATAATGGTTTGTATTTGAACTAATTGTTAAAATATTAATGTTTTTTTGCTTTTGTATCATCTCTGAATCATAAATCACTCAAATAGACTAGGCTGGTGTTAAACTACCAAACCAAACAGAGTGTTAAAACTAAGCAACCTTGCACATATTTATTTATTTAAAATCTAGCACACAGTTGCTAGATTTTAAGCACCCTCGGCCATGTATGTTGCATGACTGCAGCCATTAAGTCCCACATAATGAGAGGCCTCCACACAGAAAACTCTCTTCTCTTCGCACAATGCATTCTTGCTGGATTAGGCCTTATAGCCTTTGTTCAGTGGCATCTATCATAACTGAGTAGCTAGAAAGAGAAATGAATAAAATAATGTCTCTAGTATCCATTAAAGGGGAGGCTGCTCACGCAAAACAAAGATGGCTGGGAAAGATGGGGCCTTTTGTTTTATTGCCCCCTCCAAGCACAACGGTAAACTATGCAAATGTGATAAATCTATGCAAATATTTCCAATATGAAACATTTCTTTTTTTCTGAGAGAAGGTGAATTAAGATAAGCAGAGATGGAATAGTGGTGGGTGGGAACTTTGCCTTCAGCCCGTCCAATAATTTCCTGTTATAAATGTACAATGTTTACTGTAATTCAAAGAAACATCATTGTGAAGTATGAGGGTGGATTTCCAGAGACTGCAGCTGCAGACAAGATTCTGGGTGAAAAATTTTCTGTGCCAGATGAGAAAAAATTGCAATAATTTCCTATAACATGCAGAGCCTTTTTAGCACCTTTATTGCCAAAGCAATACTAAACAACCATGCTTGCCTTATAATAGCATTTCTGTAATGGTATTTTATAACCGAAATGCTATTATTACAGAAATTGTATTATAATAGTAGCATTATTATTGCAGAATCTCTTCTATAACAGAAGCACTGAATATGCCCATTTGTATCACAGAAGATGAAGGTAAACTTTATGCTTCTATCATGTTATAAATCTCTTTGCTTTTCTGATTAATATGACAGGCTCAGCAATCATTTTCTCCCAAACTCGAATACTCTAGCAAAAATGACCAAGAAGTAGTTCCACTAAGAAGTATTTTAAGGCTGTGTTCCTAGACAAAGAGAACTGAAAGGAGATCCTTTATTTGAGCTTGTTCTCGGTAGGCATAAATAGGATCGTACTGAAAAATCCTTGTTTATAATTGCATTAATCAAAACCTGAGCCACAGTAATGTGTCAACCCCAACAGGTAGACCAGGAAATCAATTTCACACAAAGGCTAAAACTATTTTTACTGAGTTAAGCTATAGTCTTGCAAGTCTGATTGTGCTGTACACCTTCCTCTTCCTTATAATCCAATGAATAAGGCCATTGCCTGAACTATTTCTGAATAATATCGCGTTGGTCCAGGCGTCAAAAATATTTCAGCCCCTTTTGCCTTAGGTAATAGTTCCTGCACATCTCCATCAATGTTATCTTCCTTACATAAGACCTATGGCTGGGAAAGTTGAATAACAAAAGCAAGTATGTAGCTTTTTTAACATGATGTATGGTGATACCGTATGCATCTACAAAAGCAGAACATGATACCATGTTTATAACAGGAAATCAACAAGGTCTGGTGGAAAATAACAGGAAAATCAACAAGGTGTGGTGGATGCACATGCTAGATTAGAGAATTTTAACATTATTCTTTCAGCCCAGAAATAAAAGGACATTCTGAGCAAGCCAGTCATCTCTATATTATACTGGTGGCCAAAATTAGGCATTAGCAAGAGTTTGCCTTTCTTTTACTCTCTAAACTTTCAGGAGTTTTTTCAGGAAATCCATCCATCCTTATGGTTCATTCATAACCTTAGAAAGCTGGCTAGGGTTTCTTTGTCCTGTCATGCATATCATGGGAAGCCATGGTTTGTGTTTTAAATAAATCCCAACTAGGGATTAAACCATAAACCACAGTTTTCAAAATCATTTTCTCATTTTATTTATATATCAATCTTCCTCCCAAATAAGAAAGTAATCACAATGGTTTTGATAATATATCTCAAAATGTCAAAGCTGAACATTTTGCATTGTAGCTGAGTATTATGTATCCCAAACTAGTATCTTGTGCCACCCAAGTGTTCTTGAAGAATAATTTCTTCCATAGTTTTCTAGTCTCATTTTGTCTGGTATTTAATTTCTACCACAAGGGGCTTTGATTTTATTTTGGTATGGTTTTTATATTTCTTTGAAGGAAAACTTAAAAGCTCCTGGTCAAGACACAAAAAATTGAAAGCATACATTTTCATTAGATGCAGTGATAAAATGGTTCTGACAAAATGATAGCTGACTGTGTCAATATTATTTACTTCTAGAATAAACTAAAAATGACTACAATATGCTTTCTTTTTAAAAAAAATTGAGAAAATGTAACACTGAATACTGTAAAATGATTTATCAGAACTCTTATATCCATATCAGCTACATTAATAGACATTTCACCCCTCATTCAATAAAATAGATATTGCTTTATACCAACCCTAAAGAGTACCTACCAGAATTTCCCTATATATGTAGAAAATGAATAAGTAAATTTAAGCCTATAAAATCCAACTGTTTTATTAAAGTTATCTTGTATTACCTTCAGTACTCTAATTCTACTGCAGGATAAAAGAAAAAAAGAAACTAAGGAGCAAAGCTAGTAGCCTTTTTAACATTAAAATAAAATTTTATATACTTCTAAGTTGATGCAATCAGATTATAGCATCTGGTTAAGATACAGCCTATGAAACAGTAAAGTGAAAAAATTCAATAAACTCATATCTTCTCCAGGCAATTCTACATTTTGCCCCCCGAACTATCATGAGAAATTTCTCTGTGTTTGCATAAAATAAACTTCTTGTATTGATTTTAAGCAGCAGAGCTTAAATTTTCTTTCTCATCTGCAGTGAAAAGATTTTAGAAACCTTAATGGTAATTACAAGTGAAAATTAAGAATTGCTTGTTTTCCAGCTTTAACAGATGAGACAACTGCACTGCACAACATGCTTTCATGGGAGAAGAGGATGAGTGATATGTTGTTGAATTTCTAATTGGATCCCTAAATGATCTTTGCTTCTTGTGTAATGCTAACTCCAGTAACTTTCCAAAGTATCATAAACTCCAACTTTTATGGAAGAAAATAAGGATACTTCTCTGCATCACAAAAAAGGAAGGTATGAGATCTTCCATCTCAAATTGAGATGTGCCAGACTATGATAAGGCCAACAATATTCAGATTTAAAAGTTCTGAAGTAAACTATAGACAATCCTCAACTTACAACCACAATTGAGCCCAACATTTCTCTTATTAAGTGAAACATTTGTTAAGTGAGTTTTGCATCATTGTATGACTTTTCTTTTCTGCCACAGTTGTTAAGTGAATTACTGAAGTTGTTAAGTTAGTAAGAGAGTTATTAAGTGAATGTGGCTTTCCCGTTAACTTTGCTTTGTCAGAAGGTCACAGAAGGTGATCACATGATCTTGGGACAAAGCAGCGGTCATAAATATGAGTCAGTTCCCAAGCCTCTGAATTTTGACCATGTGACCATGGGAATGCTGCAACTATTGTAAGTGTGAAAAATGGCCCTAAGTCCCTTTTTTTCAATCCTGTTGTAACTATGAATGGCCACTAAATGAACGGTTATAAATCGAGGACTATCTGTACAGAATTCAACTGCATATAAACAAAGTCTGCTCTAGATGGAAAAAAAGCAATAGAATGAGATAGGCAATGAATGGTCTACAGGCCAGTTGCAAGTCCAACAATCCTTGTTTTGTAGTTTCTGGTTGCAAAAGAAAAAAGAAAAATATATTGTATCAGGTTTGTATGTGTGTATAGCATTTCTTTGTGTGACTGGACCCTGATTAATCAATTTCTTCTTCATTCTCATTCATGCAGAGTATCTTTCACACAAGCATTAGAAAAAATTAGAAGGCCTCATAATGCCAAAGATTTGATCAGAGTCAGGATCAGTTTATAGCCTTTGACTGTATTTATTTGGATGGCATTAATAGACTGATTGATTGATTAGTAAAACTAACTAAATCCATTTAACCTGAGTTGTACAATTAAGCAGTCATTAAGCATTTTATTATCTTCTGAAAATGGTTTCCCAATGTATATTTCAATTGTTCCTTTTATCAATATCCTCCAATGGCAAGCCTATGAGTCATCTCTTGAGTTTCTATATGGCAATAGTAAAAGCAACTTATGTTAAAACTGTCATTAGATGTTATGGTTAATGCAGTATCATAGTAAGTTCTGGTAACTTTAATAAAAATTGCAGCAAGCAATTCTCTTATTCAACTTTCAAATTTTAAAAGCAAGATGCAGGGAGAGTAGCAATACTATTTCACTGGAGTAATACGTTTTTCATTCTTACTCAAGCTGCCTACATACCAATAAAGATTGGCAATTAAAAACAATGACCACAACTTGCAATACCCATAACCTGACATTTTTAGCACCTTTGCTGAAATAATTCACCCAGCAGCCAAGCAGAACATTTTTAATTTCACTAAGGGTGGAAGGTTTCCCGAAAAGTTCACTAATCAAACCAATAAGAAAGAGAAACAATGAGAGGGTGAAAAAGAAAGATTTGTTGATAAAACTTGACAGTTTGCATGAAACATAAGCAGGGTTGAAAGTAATAAATAAAGCCAATTAGTGGACCAACGGATAAAGAGACCCTTTCTGAATCACAGTGATAATTCTAAGCAGTAAGCAGAATATGAGAAGTAGTAATAGCTTGTAATTTAGAAAAGAAAAAGTAAAGAATGGGACAAAGTTGAGATGGAACTAAATATGAAATTATACAATAAAGTAAATAAATTCAGATTAGTAATGCCAACCATGTCTATCTCCAAGTCTTAAAGATATGAGTCAAGGATATATACACAAGTACTCATATGTACAATGACTTCAATATAAGAGAGTACATTTAGCTTGGGGTTGAATTTTGAAGACCTTGAGCTTGGCTGTTTGCTTGCAAACATTTCATTACCCAAGTAGGTAATATAATCACTGCCAATGAGTGTGTTGTTCTTTGCCCTCCCAGTGTTGGTAGGGGTGTGGTTTTCTCCTTGGTAATTCCTTAATGAGGATTCTTGTTTTCTGCTTGATTGTTCCCTGGTATTAATTCCTGCTTATCTGGGTGCTAGCTGCAGGAGAAGATAAGTTCTGGTCTTTTTGCTTCCTTCTTAGCTTTTTTATTGTCTCTTTTGAAGAGTATGCTAATGTAGTTTATTCAGGTATTCTTTATTTTCCTTCTCTTTGACCTCAGGTTTTCATAGCAAGGTAAGTCTTCAATAGCAAATATATTTTTTTAGCCTGGTTTTCAAAACATTTTAAAACCACATCTTAATGTTATGATACAGTTACACTACCGTGTCCATTCATGTGTCATTATATGCAAGGCTGGTTTTGGAAGATCCGTGGAAAAAGATGTCTTCAATGTGACTCTAAGGCCTTAACTCTTTTTTCTCATTGATACCCTTGCTTATTGATGCCCTTGATCTCTCCTTTCTGCGCTAAAATACACAACAAGAAAATACAAGGCAAATGATAAAGATGCAGAGGATCATTATGAAAAGAAAACTTCTTTATCTCATCATATGAAAGCTTTTACAAAGAAAATCACAAATCTGCATGCTAATTTACAAGAGAATAAATTGGTTTCTAAGGGGAAAGAGTTCAGATTCTAGAATTCTTATAACCACAATGTATCCTTCTCAAAGAAAACAGTACATTCTTCAGGAATCACAAGATACAACATTTAATGATAGTCATGGGGTACAAATAAGCAGTCAAATCATACTAGGAGACAATAATCAATGTAAATCGTAAGGATACAAACAAGAAGTTATAGTCACAGTGGGGTCGGTGAGTGATGGAACACTGAGAATAATAGTAATGCAGACTTAATAAATAGTATTGAGGGAATTATTTGTTTAGAAGAGTGTTGGCGTTCAGGAAAAAGCTATTCTTGTGTCTAATTGTTCTTGTGTGCAGTGCCCTATAGCATCGTTTGAGGGTAGGAGTTGAAACAGTTTATGTCCAGGATGTGACTGGTCATTAAATATTTTCCCAGCCCTCTTTTTGACTCGTGCAGAAAACTCTGATAGAATTGCACTTGGAAAAAATAAGCATTTGCTGAAGACCCTGATATACAGTAATAAGTCCCCAAAACTGTTTCTTTGTTGGCTCAGGGACCACATAATAATTAGAATAAAGTGCTAATTATTCCTTTTCCAAAGAAACAGAGAAATGTTCTTAATTGTACAGCCTGTAGGGGCACAAAGTGACATTGCAATCTTCTATGAGAAAAGTATCCAGGCAATCTTTCTTTAAAAGATAATGTGATTTAAAAGCCCATGCTTTAGATTCATTTGTGTAGTGAATAATTATTCTGCTAGTTCTCACTTTTAACATACTTCTTTCGTCCCAAGCCACATTGTACTTCAACTGCATTAGGACTTTGCAAAGCTTGGGAAAGAGTTGTTTGCAAACTGCCTACATCTAAAGTATCAAAAGTGCCTCTTGCAAAATTCACACATGCACAGCCACCTTACTTCTTGCAGAATTGTTGCTTGTACATGCACAGAACATGTGCAAATAACCAAGATGGTGCAAGAGCTTTGCAAAAGTCACAAATCCTTGAATATTTCCTTCAGACTAATACACTTTACAAAGCATCTTTTTAATCTTTTCCACAGTCCAGTTCTAGGAATAAATGAGAATATATCCAGAGAGAGAGAAACATGCCTCAAAGGTTTCATAAACTAATCAAAGCATGCTATGCTTCTTACTTAGTAAATCTATGATGCTAACAGATTATGATATATGTATTTATTGCCATATCCCGGAATGCTAGAAAATTAAAAAGAAATGAAGCTGTAAATGAAAAGGCCGCTATAGATTGATTTCTTAGAAGTGATGTATGTGATGGAAGTGATTAGCTTTAACTGATCTTCTTAAGGAACGTAGAAGAATAATTCATTATAATGGCTCAGAAGTGCAATTAGTGAACTATAGTGTAGATAGCACTGCTGTTCATAGATCTGCCCATAAGAGTAATTATATTTTGAAAAGTACTTAGTGAAAAATTGATTGAATTGCTCTTATGGGCATAGATAATAGAGATAAAATGTGTAAACAAAATTTGCTATTAATATGTTGTATGTCGAATTTATGTTATGTTTAATGAAACATTTCCATAATGAGTAATCACTTTTGTGGTAGAATTTGAAGCAATCTGGCTTGTCTGAGGCAGCTATTGTCATGTTGTCATCTCAAAATTTTACTCTGCGAGTTCCATTTATATGATACTGCCTATTACCCAGTCATAAAATAAACTAGTCAGTTTCCCACTGAACATGGAAATCTCGCCATTTTGCTATCCTTGGAATTCTCAGTTTTCCAAGTAGATATATTTCATTATGTAAACAAAGTGACATTCAATACAATCAGAAATTAATGGCAACCAGCTTTAATATATATATACAGTATGTTAGCTTGGCTGATGCTAATTTCTGCCTGGATTGTCTCTTGAGATGAGCTGAAAGGCAAAAGGGAACTAGGTTGTTCTCTCCCATATTTGGGTAACCAAGTATCTTCACAAAAGAAACACATAAACCATGCTTGGTGAGAACTGCTAAAGGGGAG
>JAEANM010019620.1:0-10004 GCA_017656035.1 Myanophis thanlyinensis | reverse complement strand
GTGTGTGTGTGTGTGTATGTGTATGTCACAACCACACATCCAAATTGCATCTTCTAGTAATAGAACAATCAGTCCTCATGTCCCTTTCACTATCTAGGGAAGGAATAGGAGGGAGTCTCATTCCATGAGGGATACTTCTTCTCAATTAATTCCCTGACTTCTGCTCTAAGAACAGATAATTTAATCCTTAACATATTCTTTTCCTGTGATTGCTTGATATATGCTGTATTCTTCTTCTGCCACCATGACATATTTTCACACAATCCCAAGATGAAGTCTGAGTTCACTCTCTGTTGCTCATTTCACTATGGTCAGTTTTACTTGGCTCTTATCCAGCCAGCCTAGTCCTGGCCATCTGATGTGACTCTTGGTTCCTCTGACCTGCTTTTATGTTCCCTTCTTCTATATTTTATCTATCTTTGTTTTTTTCTCATCAGACCATTTTTTTTCTCTTTCCTTCTCTTTTCAGTCTTTTCTTTCCATGGCTGAGTTGACATCACAGCCACCTAATTCAACACCATCCTCTTTTCCATTCCATGATGGGCCATCCAACGGAAATCTAAATAATGTCCTCAGCAAACTTCAATAGAAATTATTGAATGCATATTTCATTGCTATGTTTATTCCTGCCCTTTCATATAATTAGAAATATATTAGAATAAGTCCATGTAACAGGATCATAGGATCACATCATCTTTCTGATCATCTTTTTTCTGATCACTCTTAAGTGAAGAGGGCAGAAATAATCCAGGATCGGTTCATATAGAAAGCTTATGTGTTACTATTCAATTATACTCATGTGAAGTGTTGGTTAATATATTCATTCTTTCCTGATCCATTTGTATGGTAATATTACTGTAACGTGACTCTAAAGTGACTGTGCAACTTTATCAGAATGCTAATTGGACACCAGCAGGATAGATGGATTTAGTCATAGGAAACTGGCATCTCCTACTGTATGTGCTTTACCTTATGCATTCCGCTTTTACCTTATGTGTTCATTTTTCTTTTATTGGCCACATATAAGTCATTCTGACTATAAAATTGGCTTTTGTAATATTACTCTTCAAAGTGCAATTTTTGTTCAGGCTTTGAAGAAACTGTATGGAATAAAAAGTGCAGATGGGATCAATATTGCCTTGTTTAAAATGAGAAGCAGATGCTCATTTTCATGTTAAATGTTATATTGTTACAATTTCTGATGCCAGTCTTGAGTAAAATAAGATGTTAAAAGAATTAGTGAAATAAATGAATCTAGGGTACACTTGATGTAGATATTTATTTATTTAGCATATATCATTGGTACATGAAAACCAGAAGTCTACAGTGTTATTACAGAGGGATAGTTTGGCTGCCTAAGTTTGCTAGTTCATTCAGTACACACTCATGTACTAACCAGGGTACACCATGGGTATGGGTGTGGGTGTACTAGCTCCATACACAGAGCAGCTAACAAAGTTCTGTGGGAGTGTTAGCGTCATCTGGAGTTTTTCCCCCCACCAGTTTTTGTCTTGCATTTGGCCGGTGAAGTGCCATTTGGATTCTTGTCTCTGCCATTAATCCCACCAGAGTGGTACCTATTTATTTATTTGCACTTGCATGATTTCAAACTGTTAGGTTGGTGGAAGCTGAAGCGAGTGACAGGAGCCCATCCACAACATGCAATGCTAAGGCTCGAATGGTAGTCTGCAAAAAGCCAACCTTTTCCAGCCGACCAATCCAGTATCTTTAAGACATTGAGCCACCACACCTCACATGATTTAGATATTGTTTTGTCATGTTTTATATCAGGTCTTATATCATATAATGTACAAAGGCAAATATGTCCTGCATTCTCATTTTGTGTACATTCATCTTATTACTTTGAGCAAAACATGTACATCTTTCAATCGTTCTTCCTGTGACTTTGCTTCCAGAATTTACCCACAACTCTTTTCTTTCCTTCACAGGAACAAGGCAAAATTGGTGTAGTCTTCAATATTGGCACAGTAGATATCTCTATCAAAGAAGAGAGCACTCCTGTGAATGATGGCAAATACCATGTTGTGCGTTTTACCCGAAATGGTGGTAATGCAACACTTCAGGTAGATGGATGGCCAGTAAATGAACATTACCCTTCAGGTAAATCTCTAAATAAAAATATCTTTCTCCTTTTAAAAATTATTATCCTTAGATCCTAAAGTAAAAAAATTATTATCCTTAGATCCTAAAGTAGGAGATATATAATATATTTGGTGAAGAAATCATTCTATAACTCAACTTGCAAGAACGAAGAGCTGACTTAGATATCTTTCAATTTTTTAAGAAAAAGTTGAAGTTATTAAATCATATTCATCATGCTGATCAATAATATATTTTCTGTAATGTCAATTGTTAAAGAACAAGAGTGGCACAAATATTGAATGCAGGCAATGAAGAAGAAATCACATGCACCTCTGAATATAATCTGATTCTGCAGAGAATGGAAAAAATGCAACCTATAATTTACATGTGTTAGAATATTCCTGTAGATTAATGAGTGATCTAAAAAAGTGGTCTCAAGCACATTGCTGCAGACTACTGTCAAAATTATTTGGCACTATTAAAATTGATACCTGTGGCTTTTCTTAGTCAATAATAGGATATAATTGAATAATTCAATTCATTTACTGAACTACAAAGCAAAAACAACCATGAATATTTAGATTGACAAATATTTATACTGGTTTTTATACATTTCCTTACTACTTCAAATAGTTTCTATCTGATGCTTTTGACAAAAACTGTTTGAAACAAAGAAGGAATGTAAAGTAATTTATATTTACTGTAAGTGCAACAAATGTAGTTTTATGTTTGTTTTTATTTTGAAAACTCCATACGCCTGATATGTAATATGTAATGTAATATATCAATAGATGAATGTAATTACATAGCAATTGATCAACCAAGATATAATTTTATTTTTTTCAGTTGTTTGAAAAATACCTTAGAGTCTTAATGTGCTTCTAATTAAAGCATAGCAATGAGAAAATTTAAATTATCTTACTCCACGAGATGAAAATATATGTTGGGCAGCCTATCTAAACTTATTTAAAATAGTAAACAATTAAATAACTAAAAGTTAGTACAAAAAATATCCAATTTATGGGTATCAGTCTATGCTATTTTAGGGATTTCCTTCAAATTTAAAAAAGATGAGCTAGGAACTGTTCTGTGGATGTGATATGTCCTTTCATTGGAAAGTGGAAGAATAAAAATCAGAATACATTCTAATAGGTTGCACTAAGAATGAATTCAGTATTCTGTCTAACCTGTGAAATGTTCCATTTTCCTTAATCTATCATTGATATATTTTTCTATTATTGTGTATATGTATGCCAAAGGACATTTGGGGGATATTAAGCTAGCTTTTGTAAATTTGAAAAAAGGACAGAGAACAAGATCATGATAATAGACCGTGATAAAGTAGCTTGCAGGCTACGTTGTTTCTACTGTCATAGCAAAATTGCACTGAACAATAATTCCACTTATGATTTTTTGGTCGGAACAGGTAGAGAATCATTTCAGAATAGTTGCTTCAGTTGAACTCAGTTGAAATAATTCAGGGTGTGTTCTGAATTTGATAAACCTACTTCAATTCAATCAATCCAATCCTTTGTCAATGCATAACATGTGTGCAGTGAAATTGAATGAGCCTCCATCAGTACAATCACACAAGCACAGAAACACAGAATAAATTTAAATACAGAATACATCCCCAGACTTATAAACAAATCCCTAACCTCAGGAAATACCCGGGCTAGGCACATTTCCACATACATTTCCACAAAGAGATATATAATGACAATGCACCATACTTTGTACTCAGAAAGTGATATTGATCATCTGTATTTACCAAGAATTGAAGGGATTAGAAAATTTCTACAGGTGAAACGAACTGTGGACAAATAAAAACATGGCCTGAGTTAAGAAAAGCCAAGAACCCTTGCTAAAGGAAGTCAGTTAAAGAAACCTTTTAAAAACAACAAAGGTAGAAGTTGAATACAGAAAAGAAACAATTGAAACCTGATTTGTTAATTGAAGAGTAGAGAGGAAAAAGCTGATTTAAAACCCATATGAAGTTGGTTAAGATCAGAAGTGTTAAAGAAAAAAAACGTAAATCTTTATTTTAGTGACTCCAAAGCAAATTTTGCCCCTTAATTACATGAAGGTGAAAATTCAACATGTAGAAAGCAACAGCAAATGTCACCTTATACCGAAAAGAATGAAACAATTGACCATTTAATCAGTGGCTGCAGCAATTTCACAAACTGATTACAGGCATCACCCTTCACCAAGTTGCCAAAATTATTCATTTGAAACTTTGCCAGATGTTTGGATTTGAACCACTGGACCATTAAGTTGAGAAGGTTTTGCATAACGAGAAGAGAAGATCTTATGGGACTTTAAGATCCAAGCAGACAGAAAGCTTGTTTATAACATGCCTGATCTAAAGAAACGAAGTCCAGTTCATTGATGTTGCTGTTCTCAATGATGCTAGGATTGAGGAAAAACAATTGGGGAAAAAACATATTATATTACATCAATTAGATTAGAATGATATAGGGAATCTGGTAGCCTTCGAGATGCTACTGGATTACAACTCTTATAACATGTTTCTGCTGCTGGTGGAAGCTTTTGTCCCAAAACATTTGAAGGACTACATCGGGGATGTCAAACTCATGGCCCGTGTGTCAGATGCATCATTCACTGGCCATGCCCACCCCCAGTTTAGCAAAATGGGGTGGGGGAATTGCAATACTTCACGTAAGGATGTGCCATTGCATACATAGTTTTTAACATGGTCGTCAGGTCAAATAAAGATGAACCCAACTATATATTATAGAGGAAACATGTGTCACTGCTACTCTGAGGGAAGTGTCTTCCAGAAGCTAATTATGAAGATTACTCAGACCAAGCACATAAGCAGAATCCATTGCAGAGTTATCAAAAGGGAACTTTACAGTATGATCTAATGCAAACTTATCCAGGTACAAATTTTACAGCTTTGTTTGCTAGCAAATTTTGTTCAAGATTTGTAGACTTAAGTGTGGTGAGTGCATAATCTCACACAATTTTGTCAGACAATATAAACTGAAAGATTAGGAGATACATTAACCTTGTTAAAGATGCTACCTTACATTTTCTGGAAGAAAAAAATGTATGGGATATAATTATAATTAAAGTTCATAAAATATTTTCATTCTAGCAGTGATGGTTTTCATTCCCCAGAGAAAGTGGGGACAAACACTTATTTATTTATTATTTATTTATTAATTTAATTTATATACCGCCCCCTCTCCCTCAGGATTCGGGGCAGTTTGCAGCCAGTAAAAACAAGTATAAATACAAAAAATGTATTTATTGACTTATGTATTGACTCTCTTCAGTTCTGAAATGAGTATAAGTGCTTCTAAAAACCAAGCACCTAAGATTTATAGAGTTTGTACTATAATAAATTCTAGTTTCCTTCAGATGTCTCCTTTCCTGTCTTGCTGTTGCTAACCTCACACCTTCCTCTTTTATCTCCTTCCTCAAAAGGCTTAAATTTTAAATTTTACAATGTGAGTCTATTTCTTGTATTATTTTCCCACTTGGGAATGCAATGGGCAGGTTGCTTCTTTTCTTCAAAGCTGTCTTTTTACTTTTATTTAGCATGTTATCCGCTAGTATTCTCCATTCATCCCATCCCCACCCCTCCCCCCACCCCATTTCACAGACAGGAGATAAATAGCCCTATATCTTACAAGCTAAATACAATTACTGCTATCAAAACCAGAGCCTCTCTCTCCTTGTAAATGTCTCTTGGAAGCTGATAAGCTTTTCAAGACAACCATGGGCCTCTGCTTAATCCTGAGATTAAACATAACCACCCAGAAGACATCAAAAGATAATATTTAAAGGGAAGAATGGAAGGAAAAAGAGAGATTCTCAACTAAGATATCAAGAAAGGACATGCACACAACTCAAGGTTATTTGTAAAAGAACTAATCAAAATACAAAGAGTTTGCAATTAGGGTGGAATATTATATCTGTTAACATTCAAATTATCATAGATATGAAAGATGAAATTTACTAGGAAAACTTTTGGGATTAAAAAAAGAAAAGAGATGATCATAGAGGTTTATTTGGCAGCAATTGAGGGAATCAGATCTATGAAACATGATGAAAGACTCCACAGCTTGCCCTATCTGAAACTTGACTAACAACTGCTTTAGGAGACAATAGGAACACTCTTCATGTGTTATTTAGTTACTCATCATTGAAAGACAGTTCAAAGTAAGCTATGTGATGTGTTTTGGCATTGCAATCTCTCACCTTTTGATGAGATACTATATCTCATGAAAAGTATCACCAGTATTGAAATAAAAGTTTAGTTCTATACCAGTCAGCCTTGGAATGCAGGCTAGGAATGGAAATCATTCCATTCTTTATTCTTTAGCAAAATATCTTAATTATATGCCATTATATACTTTTGAGATCACGACAGTGCATCAATCAAAAAACTAATTTCTTCAAATCAGTGTGATCAAGATTTGTTTGTTAGCTAGAGATACAGATACAAAGTCATCTGTAATTTTTATCCAATATTGTTTTGAAAATAAAACTTCATATAGATCCTCCCTCATGTCTGACCAATGGCTGTCTGTGGACATAAAAGTACATAAAACACACACTGCATTATTATTCCGGTTACAATATTACTAGCATGCAGAAGGAAAAATCATAGCACCACTCTTGTGGAGTAAAGAGTATTATTTATGAAGCTAGAATAGATTGGTCACATGAATGAATGCAAATATAAGTGTTCTAAGATAATGTGGCAGGATCCAATCTGGGTTGGTCACCAGGACCAGAAGTTTAGTCTTCCAAGCTTTTGGACTTGTGCAACTTCTCTACTGGAATATGTGCTCTGAGCAAGGGGTCTCCAACCTTGGCAACTTTAAGACTTGTGGACTTCAACTCCCAGAATTCCTCATCTAGCAAGTCTTAAAGTTGCCAGGAGACCCCTGCTCTGCGCTAGTCTATGCATTGCATTTATCTGTAGCCAGGTTGAGTGTAACTTCTTATTGGTTGATTGGGGTGTTGATGGCCAGCTACTAAGTCATTGGCTGTTGTTTCCTTGTGCTGCCAAGTAGTTGCACATTGTATTAACCAAGAATTTTGGCACATAAAGCTCTATACAAGTACTTTCATGTACACAGCTTTTTCTGTGACTAGGCAGATATATCACCTGTGAATTGTTTACTACAATATTTGAATCCAGAACTATAACTTCTTGCATCTAAATAAATTTTAAGTCAAGAATTATAATTGATCTACTAATTTAGTTTCTTTGGTTGCAGGAAACTATCATCCTAAGTTTTGTATATTATGTTTTACCTTCCAAATACATGAAAGGAGGAAACAAAATGAGAATTAATGGGCTGCAAGCACAGGCAAGCAATTTCTTCATAACACCAGGATTGGAGTGCAGAATGAACACTGACAATGTATAATTGGAAATATTCAATTCAGGTGTATCTGAAATTTTATCCTAGAAGGAATTGCTTAAGATGATCACCTACTTTAGCCTGATTAAACATTATGCTAAGCCAAGTTATATGTTAGCCATTAGATAAAAAAGTACCACAAATCATATATCTCCATGCTGGGTTCAAACTGTTCAAAAAAATAAACATAGATTTTGCCATCCCCTTTTTAATTGAAAAATGAAAATGTATTTCAAAGTCATACACACAAATCTGTGCTACTGACATAGATTTGATTTAGGCTATTTCACATCCCCCTCTATATGACTTGCTTAAAGATAAAGGAATATATTGTGCCAACTACTATGACCTACATACAGTATTTACAAAAGGTATCAGGGTGAACCAGCCCACTTTTGAGTAGAAAGCTGTTCAGGACTGATAACATTTTAAGTGTGCTCTTTGGGGAACTGGCTATATTCTTGTATGTTTGCACTCCCTCTTTTATGACAACTGAATTAATGACTGGGACATGACCTCAACTTCGAATGTTTAGCAGTTTTGTGGATTATTTGAGATCCTTAATGTTTCTTTTCATGCTTAGTGTTTGTACTGTTTAATTTTTCATCTTTTACTCATTTTGTGGGATTTAAATGAATCCTCCAATGCTTTCTAGAAGTGCAGCTGGTGGCAATTCTATTGCACTGCATACTTCCCTAAAGGAATCTAAAATAAATTAAAAGGCAGAGTTAAAAATGAAGCCCTGGAGATCCCTGCTTTGAAAGAGACACTTACAGTAGTGATTAAAGTATCATAAGAGGATGAAAACAAAGGTGGGTTGCAGGTTGTGACTGTGTAGTTAGTTTATGTGAATTGTCATTATAAGATTGAATGAAAAACAAACATGTAAAAATGGCTCATATTTAGTGGTCTCTTTCCAGACTAATAGAATCATCTGCAAATATAGCAGATTTATAAAGACCATACATAGATAGATCTCTTTCCCTCATGGATTGAATCACATCATTTATTTTATTCCTAATTTACTCCTAAAATTCATCTGATTGATCACTAGGAAGAGTTTTGAAATTTAAGTTTTTAGTCTGATAATTCTTTCCAATTCCTTTACAGATAATCGTCCATTTATGACTATAATAGAACCTACCCTTCATATCAAAAACAGAATCAACTATGTTACTAGAATGCTTCTATGACCTTATTTGTGGCAGTTAAGAGAATGCTACTGTCATTAAGCAAACCCCCATGGGATGTATTTGCCAAAAAATAGAAGTAAACACTGGGTTTTGGCAAAAATGTCATACATCATAGTCACATGATCATGGATTACTGCAAATAGCCACAAATGCAACCCAGTTGCCAAAGGTCTGAAATGTGGTCATGTGATCCTGAGGGGAGTCAGAACTTTAGGACTAAATAATAAGAAAGAGCTTTTGGGGGTCTATCATAACTTGGAATCATCTTTAAGTGAGTGGTCATAAATTGAGGACCAACTGTATTTCTTTGGGATCAGTCATTCTATCCATATTAGTTGTATCTAAATATAGCATGTGAAAACAATATGCAAAAATAATACCCAATAGAAATCTAATACTTCAGAAGTCTTTATAAGGATTTTACAATGAAAATTTATAAATCTTAGTCCACAAATATATTATTGCAATTTTATGTGTGTAGGCATTGTTTTACCTCATTTACATTAATAAAGCAGATAATAATATTAAGGTGGTGAGAGTAACTAATATACTAAAATGTATCTTATTACCAGCCACCAGATTTATTAGAAAGCTTATAATGGCAATTTAAAGCATTTAAAATATAAAACAAATCAAAACTAATAAAATTGCTTAAATGAACAGCATGAGAAACCATTAACCAACATTAATGAATGTAATCAGAAGTATAAAGAATTATGAAGGCTTTTTAAGGTTTTAAATATAGAAATATTTTGGAAAATAAGGTCTTTGTCAAACATGTCCAAAATATATACAGTAGGCTCACAAGGAAAGCTGAATTAGAATGTCAATACTAAAACTGCTAAAAATTCCCTCCTTGAGGGAGATGGGTTGTCTAGGAATATGAAATATAATAAAAACAAAAATAAATAAAATGTAGAAATAAAGCACTATCTCATTTTTGCAATATAATCAGTATAGTTGGATGGGGCATAACAGGCTTCAGCTCAACCCAGCCAAGACCGAGTGGCTGTCATTTCCCACGCCCAGATACAGCCAGCTTAAACTATTGCTGGCAGTGGGGGAGGGAAATTCTATCCCCCATGGAAGGGGCTTGCAATCTGGGTGTCCTCCTGGATGTACGGCTGTTGTTGGATGACCATATCGCAGCCGTCTCCAGGGGGGCCTTTCATCAGGTCCGTAGAATTGCCCAGTTGCGGCCCTTTCTGGATCGGGGTGCACTTCGGTCACTTCTGCCCTTGTAACCTCCCATCTGGATTACGCCAATGCTCTCTACATGGGGCTCCCCTTGAAAAGCATC
>JAEANM010019619.1:0-12316 GCA_017656035.1 Myanophis thanlyinensis | reverse complement strand
TCCTATTCTGGCCCGGCCCCTCTATCAAATTTTAGAAACCATTGTGGCCCACGAGTCAAAAAGTTTGCCCACCCCTGTTCTAGATTTCTAGAGTTCAAAATTTTTAAATTTTGCTACGTATTTTGTCTTTTTATCTGCTGTGAACCACCCCGAATCCTCAGGGAGATGGGGCGGTATATAAATATGAATAATAAATAAATAAATAAATAGATAGATATATAGATATACAGTATCAACCAACCAACCAAGAGAGCATTGCTTCCTTTGCAAAGTAGCTAATAAATTGCTGGTTTTAGCATATATGTAAGTAAATACATGACAAGAACACTCAAGGCACTAGAAGAGGAAAACTACAGCAAAAAAGCATATTTGAAATCAAATTTGCATTGGGGGAGAGGTGAGTAAAACATTACTTTGTCTGCTGCTGCCCTGAACCTGTTGTCATCTTCTTGTGATAGATTAACCAGGCAGTATGACTGAGCTCAATGACCAGAAAAATGATGAGTGTACATCTGTATGTAAAAAAGAAAAAGCCCAGGAAGAATAGCTAGCTCAGGAAATGAAAAATTGCATTAAAAAAATCTTCCAGACTTCAAACCAATAGCCTTCTATTGGTCATGCTAACGTTATACCTTTTGTGCTATTTCAGGGAGAATAAAACTATTTTAAAACCACAACAAAATGCACCCAGAATCAACATTTGTAATGGGACTGAATAAATTTGCCATCCAAAAATGGTTGCTAGTTTGTTCTGGCGACTGGGCAATTGGGAAATGCAGCTAAACACAGAGTCATTATATGGAAATTCCCTACTTTACATTGCTGGCTTTGAAAATTATCTTGGACAAATTATATTTAAACCTTGGATTTTGGACTATCAACATATTTAGCTCTTCACTTGCCATTTTAATTACAGTGCCTTACTCTCTTTGTCTCTTTGGAAGTGCTTATTTGCCAATGTTTTTAGCATAGAATTGTTTAGTTGCAGAGAAACAGAAAATGTTTGACAAAGCCACAGTGAAATATTATAAATACTATTTGGAAAAAATACAGTTTCTCTTCTCAATTCTTTTCAATTTATTAATAAGATTTAAATTATATTGCTGCCATCCATTTTCACAAGGTATTTAAACATCAAAAAACAAATAATCTTTGCTTATTTTAGAGATGAGTATGCCATCATCTTTCAGATGTTTAATAGCTGTTAATCATCCCTGTCCTGAACTAGTTATACCCCAGGAATACAAGAGCAGTATTTTTTCCTTTTTTCAATACTTTTCCATTAATCGTTTAAGAAGTAGATAATACCAAATGATTATGAATGTTATTTTCCAGTTTATATCAAAAGATTGAATGATCTCCAGTCTCCAATTCTTCTCTGTCTCAACCACTTGAGGACAAACCAAGTTCATAATTAATAGGAATTTCATCTAATAAATATATCTTCCAAACAGGACATTCAAACTGAGCAATAAATAGCTTGAGTGAACCTTTTCATATATTTTATAAGTGAGCCCTATTGTAACTGTTTAGCTCAGGATTAGAAGTAGGGGCTGATTTTAAGATATATATTCATGCATCTATATATATATGAATATTCCCCTTGTTTTCAGCAATAGATGTGCAAGGAAGAAGGGGTACTAATTTGTTACAGTTCCTTTCAGTCAAATGGACAATCAGCAAGCACAGTAGGAATGTGTCCTTCTTCAATGGAAATAGAAGATGCAAAAAAAAAAAGCTTATTAGAACATCTATAGAACTTTCAGTCAGTTATAGCACTCAGTTCTGTAGGATACTTTGCCATATATGCCTTCATAATTATCATGCTATCACAATTGAAATATGCAGACAAGATTTGACTTGGTGTCTTTATAGTATATATTCTGTCTGTTTTGGACCTCTGCTTTTTACCTTGTCTGTTTTTTAAATTTAATTTGCTTTATTTAATTGTTGCACTGGATTAAAATTTATATCTATTCATAACCGATAAAAAAATTAAATTAAGGAATTCTATGCAGAAAGAAAGAACAGTATAAATATACTGTTAGGTATAGTTTAGTAATATATAGGTATAGGATAGTATAGTATAGTAATATATAGGCATACTATATATAGTATACTATAGTATAGTAATATATAGGTATAAGATAGTAACATCAATAGAATCAAGAATAACAATGGAATTGTGAAGGATAATTTGAATAGGTTTGTACCAAAATTGATTAATATTATATGATATAAGTAATATGCTAAAAGAAGCCCAGATAACATGCTGCACACTTAATGAATGGTTGTTTGGAAGGTTAAAAAAAGAAAAAACATGAAAAGAAGAGAGAAAAATCTGACATGGAGAGAGATGATTTTAAATGAACTTGTGATATTTTTATTATTATATTTGTTAATTATAATTTTTATTGGAGAGATATTTGTATATCCGACTATATATGATTTGATCAATGATATGTGATGTTATGTAAAAATATGTAAAAAGTAAAATAAAAAAATTACACAAAATAATTAAATTATGGGTAAAACATTTTAAAATGTTCTAAATGAACATCTTCCTTATACTTTATTCATTGCCTTTTCCATTCAGTTTCTCTCGTATGAGTTGTCCTTTATATTGGTCATTGAGCATTAAAAATTAGCATATTCCACACAGTGTTTCTACCTATGCATTTCTTTCAGCCATTTTGGGGGATTGCTAAGAAAGAAGAGATAATATGTTGTCTTTATGAGAGTCTGCATTACTTGAATTTTGCAAAATCAGAGCCAAAAGTAGGAAGAAAGAAATTAGAATTTAGAAAAATAGAATAGGAAGGGACTTTGGAAGTCCTCTAGTCCAGGGGTTTCCAACCTTGGCAACTTTAAGACTTGTGAACTTCAAAGTCCATGCTGACTGAGGAATTCTGGGAGTTGAAGTCTACAAGTCTTAAAGTTCCCAAGGTTGGAAACCCCTGCTCTAGACTAGGGTGACCAAGCGTCCTCTTTTGCCCGTACATGTCCACTTTTTACGTCCAGTCTGGGGCGTCCAGGTGGGTTTTATAAATTTATAAAACCCACCCGGATGCCCCGGACTGGACGTAAAAAGAGGACGGTTGGTCACCCTAGGTAACAATATTGAATTGGTTTATCACTGTCTTCTTTCAGAGTGAGAGAGGAGAGAGATAGACAGACAGATGGCTGGAGTGACATTTATGCTGGTTCCGTTTGCTACTTGTCCATGGAAAAAACTCATTTAAATTTTTGACTCTGAAATGGAGATAAGCATATATACAACTTCTAAATCTAGGACTTTTAAAATTCCTATTTGGATGCTGTTTCTTGTGAAAGCAATGAGCTAGAATTGAGTCACCTGTTGATGTAAAGGCAGAGCTCTTCTTTGTGGTGCTACACAGAACTTTAGTGATCCATCTTGAGTGGCAGGATTTGTTTTTTTTTTTAGAAACAGAAATGTAACAGCAGCTAAATAAATCAGTCATATATTTGCAAAAAGTTTCATGTGCAATAGTTCATAAGCTTTTGTGAAAAGTAAACACCAAGAGACTAATTACCATATAATTAGTAGGATTTTGAAATCTGTGATGTGGTTCCCCATTTTGCTAAGGCTAACCAAGCATTAAGTCCATGTTGATAGAAGTCCCACCAAGGGAAAGGAATACAGAATTAAACTAAGGTTAAGTAAATGTGTGAAGGGATCAGTTGGTCGCTATTTTAACCAGATAATTGTTTGTTTTCTGTTTGTGACTAAAAGTGGCAACACTGCAGAGGCCTGAGGACCTCAAAGATAAAGTTGTTTAGTCTAGCCATTGTAATTCAGCATAGGGATGAATGTTTGAATATGATTTCCCTAGATGCTAAGAGGTATTGGCAAAAGTCATTTGCAATTTCTTTTCCCATTATACCCAGTAAGCCTAGATTATGTGCCAATTTTTACAGATGGGTTATATTGTACACCAAAACAGAAGCAGCTGTATTATCTCAAATAATCATTTCAGATAATTTTCCTGTTAAAAGAAGCACAAGGGAACAAAGCTTCAGATCTTTCTGCTGCCCCTCCAGATTTAGTCTATATCTATTATGTAAATAAAATGCCTAAATACAGCTAGCATAAATTAGATGCAGAATACATACATTAGAAACTGCAATAAAGTAATATGACCATTGTTTAATCTAGAAGAAAGAAGATTGGTAAGATCCACAATCACCATGGTTGACATTTAATTTTAGCCGTAGAGGTTTTCACCATTAATTCAGAGACACCTATTCTGCTCTGAAAGAGTATCTTGATTTACTCTAATTGAAACTGTTGATCATTATGAATTAAGTTCAGCACAACAGCATGGAAGTATACATCAAATGATGTCCTGCTAAAATTTGATGTATATCTCAATGCAGATGAGGCACGTACACGTGTGGGTGAATTTACAACTGGCACAAAGCAGTTGAGTACAATTAGAGCTGGTCTAGAATCTATTATGAATTCATAAAAGCATAGCTGTGCTTCCCACACATTCCCTTAGATGAATATTTGAACACCTGTGGATTCATGACTGACCCAATTATTATGCTCTCTGATTGGCTAGTAGAAGAAAACTTGGATAAAACTTATTTCTAGGAATACTCCTGTTAATCAAGTGGAACCTATGAGGAACTTTATGATAAATGCAGGATCATAGAGTTGGGAGAAGTCATTTAGGACAAGTGTTTATGGAGCTTCTCAATCATTCAAATCATGGTTGTCCCAAAAGTGCTTTACCAAAGTCATCAGCATTTTCTTCCCCCCACTCCACACTCCCGGTTAAAAACACTTCTAATCCAAAAAGCTTCTTCAGTTTATTTAGGACATCAAGTTTAACTAGGAGCTATAAGCATATTTGACATACGCTGTATAGTTTCTATTATTCTGGGTAAAATGGGCATATCCTGAAGTGTCCACAGGATATAGTCACAAATGTTGAGGTGATGGTTTGACTAAAGTGTGGCCTGTTTTTTTCTACATACTCTACATGTTAAAAAAGATGGAATTTTGATCACACCATTGTGATTATTCTCTTGAGCTTTTTGACCATATCTTGTGGACGACTCTATACACATACATTTCAGATTACATTTTTTCAAACTGTTTCTTTCTGTATATAAATTACCAACAAGCCCTATTTGTAAGATTTAAAAAAGGTATGACTATAAGTGAGTCAACTTAATGTTGTAGCTCCATTAAAGTATGAAATAACAGTGCAGTATTATATAAAGTACACATTTTTGATACAAGAATATAAAACAGTCCTCTCCATGACTACCCTCTATGCATTTTCATAGGTTTGATTTGCAGTCCGGGTATTTTCCTATGATTATTTTTCAGGGCGCCTTTCAGATTTTTCTTCTTGATTGAAATATATAATTTGATTATTGAAATAACAGCAATTTAAAAATGCTTTATTTTATGTGCATTTAAACTAATAATCTTGTTTAGATAAATTCCAAATAAAAGCTCTTTTAGTCATTTTCAGTCCTTAAAAATCATTGTAACATTTGCTGAAATACTTTTTTGACATTTGTTGGATCATGGTACAAAAGTGACCTTTACTCTTTGAAGTTTTGCAATGACGCTTCTATAATAAATTATTTCCAGTCCAGGAAGATGCAACAAGCAATAGTTTATTAATCCCACTTCTACAAACAATTTAGAGAAGAGAGAAAACAAGGCAGCCTGAAGCACAAGCACATAGGCAAACCTAGCAAACTCCAACTCCAATTAATTCTCATTCTGTTCTTTCTGAAGTTCTTGGTACACATACTTTTGTTGTGGTATCATTGGACACAGTATATCTAAACACTTATTTTCATTCTTGAAGCTGTGCATGGGAGCTTGCCATGCACATCTTCAACCAAACAACTAAAGTGCTGATACTTATTTGTTTCTCCATATAATTGTCTTCTATTTCCAAGAAAGAAAAGAGAGGAAAAATATTGATTTTTCAAAAAAAAAAAAAATCAGTGCAAAGTTGAGAGTAGGAATTAATAGGCCCAGAATTTTATGGGCCTTATTCCAGCTTGGGTGTAACCCACAGATCTCTTTCATAAATTGTAGTGAATTGAAGGTATATGCATATAAAGTAAATTAATTATGGCACTTTTTCTTGACCTTATTGATTTATTTTGTTCTGGCTTCATCTGCTTTTGGGAAAGTGGTCTCTGGCAGACCATTGAAAATCCCACATGGCCCTTGGCCTAGAAAAGGGCTATGTAGCCATTGCTTCCAGATCTTTCCTTCTATCAATTTTTTCAGTCTTGAGCTTTCAGCTCAAGATTATTTTCCTGGTTTATCTTTAGCCAAAAGAGAAAGATCAAGAAAGATGTGTAGTTTAAAAGAGGGATTTCATAGTTCCCTGTATGCCAAGAAAAATAAGGCTATACTGTCCCTCAGTTTTCCTTCAGATTGTTACAGCATGAGTATGCACTGTGTGTCATTCAATGGAGCTCAGCTACGAATAGGATAACAAACATGACCCATATGCTTAACTGTGATATTTCATTACAATTTATGTGTTTTACTTGTCTTTTTATGAGGAATGATAAAAAATCTGTTCCTTTAAATCAGAATAATTGGAACCTAAATAGAAATATGATTAGTACCCAGTGTTTGGTTATAGCAATATGGACTATTAGAATGAAAATCTTGCACTTTTAAACCTACCATTGTTCTAAAGTAGAGAAAGTAGTCTTAACTACCTGAATCAATTTTTTCTTGCTGACCATTCAACTGAAAAAAAAAAACTGGTTCTCTACAACCGAGTGACAGGTTAGTCACTTGCATTTAAGTGCAGCTATCTTCTGCCAACAGATCTGGGCTCTCGGCAAAATACTAGCAAACATATTAGTTGGCAGGCATAGAGCACAGCTGAATTTGCGCTTCAGGACACTGTTCTGCTCTTACAGTTGTGTTTGTTATTAGATTTGCCATTGGCTAGAAAGGATCCTGGATTAGAAAAGACAGATGCTGTTCGGTCCCATATTGCTTGGTCACAACGTCTTTAGTTGACATCATGTAACAATGTGGAAATATTTTCAATCCATGACAATCCCCCCGCCCAAGTTTTTAAATGAACAAGGAATTCAGAAGTAACGCAGATGGCAATTATTGGTAACCAGAGCAAAAGCTTTTGCTATGTTCTTTGAATAATTCTGTTTGTGCAAAAGAATGCATTTGATGTCCAATATTTAATATGCCAGCCATTTTGATCCAAACTCTGTTCCAATATATATGAGATCATCTTGAAATAATTACTACAGTGCCCCTAAAAGGAACCAGTTTATTGCATTACTGTATCTTTGCACTGGATGAGTCACAATCAAAATGAAAGACAATCTGCTCTCTGTGGAATAAGCATTTTCAATCAGACTTACCCTTCATTACACTTAAGGACTGTCATATAGTAATGGAGAATAGGAATTCAAACAGTATTTCTCAAAACTGTCAACTTTAAAATGTGTGAATTTCAGATCCCAGATCTGAACCTTGGCAACTTTAAGTTGCTGGTGGAGGAATTTAACACATGGGAAGTTGAAGTCCCCATGTTTTAAAGTTCCCAAGTTTGAGAAACATTGGATTGAAAGAAACGAGTCTCAGCTCCACTCTATCCCTGAAGCCCTAAAGACGGGCTTAAACTCAGACATTTTATTGCTAAACATTGAAGATCTTCTATGGATTAGCAAACTATGTATTTTGCTTTTTTTCCTTAGTCCCAGTTTGAATCTGAAGTCCTTCCAAATGCATGAGTGTAGGTTTTGTAAGGGCTTCTCCCAAAACCCAATCCCTTCAAAAGTATAACCTCCACCCCCCAATGTATATGGATATTTGAAAGAAGGGCATTCCTATTATAGGCATTTGGAAGTGGTGCCAGCATGCTGACAGAAAACAATTTATTATTTTGAGAGTTTTTACTATAGAAGGAAACAAATGTGTGCGCGCTGCTGAGCTGGTTTAAAGATGGCATTCAGTGTCCCTGTTCTTGGTTTCTTTGAAGCAAATGACATTTCAGATTGTACATGGCCCGTAGGTAATAACTGAAAGTATTTCCAGACAACCCTGGACTGCTAATCATTCCAAGTATATGCATGCCAGGTTCGGGCATCCAATGACAGATGAAGATGTCACACTTGCCCTGCAGAATCACAAGCACCTTACCATTGATCATTTATTAAATCTTTATTTTATCATTATTTCTTTTGTTCTGCAACAGCTAAGGTTACTTTGCTTTCTGTTGTGTGGTGGATAGCAGTGTATCTTTTCAAGTGGTTCAGATTTTAACACTGTAATGCTATCATCCTACTTAGTATTATAGAAGAAAAACTTGTGGAACCTGCATGTGATCAACTTGACGCTTTTGCTGTGACCCAGGAGCTTCTTCTATTTTGGCCACCAACCCACAGGGTCATTTATTCTCCTGTGTTAAATCCAAGTAGGAAGTCCCCCCCCTTCCTTCTCCTCCTCCTCCTCCTCCTCCTGCCTTCCCAACTTTTATTGTGCCAGGCTGAGTGCAGAACTCTCACAAATCTGGATGAAAGTTCGAAGAAATTTGCCCTCCCAAGGGAATATACATTGGAATCCAAATTATGCAAGATGCTGTTGTTACCAAAGTCTTCTCCATAGTTTTTTAGTCTGCTGTGGATTTTCCATTAGCCAAATATCATGTTTTTTGTCATATTGAAGAGAGCATAGAGAGAAGCTGCATGTATCCCTTCCCACTCAAGAGAGTGCTATAGTACATTGAAAATATACTACAAACTAGGTGGGCGCTCCTTTTTATATATCTTTCTGTTTGCCAAAGAAGGCTTGTTTTGTACAGTATATAGTAGATGTCAATGACGTTCTTTGGGTGACTGAACCTTGGACAATTTGAGACTGGCAGGCTACAATGTGTTTCAAAGGAAATTTCATTTTGACAGGAACAGGCATTGACTTTATGTCCAAAGGGTTTATACTGCAGTAAGATTGACCTTTGCAGGCCTGTAGTCTTGTGGGTAAAATAAGTGATAACTCAACAATAAAATAAAAATTACTCTGGAAAAGCTATACACTGTAATCCCAGTAGCACCTTTACTTCTGCCCTCAAATATCAATTCAGGTTGCTGGAGGAAAGGTGTTTCCCCTTGTCTATCTGTAATAAGATGGGTCACAATAACAATAATTTCTATTTGAAACTCTTGGGGACAGAAATAACTTTTGGCCATTCTGGGAGGCATGAATGCATTCCTAAATCTGCCTCCTCCTTTCTATTATTGTACTGAGCTATACAGTTCAAATGCTGCTCCTTCATCATCAGATCTGCTCTGGAAGAGACAAAAATAGATAAGAAAACTGCTTAGGTAAAAGGAGTAAAATTAACGCTGCGTTTCTGAACTGGGTAGACTCATGTATGGCTTCTGTCACATTTATTTCGGCTCCAAGAAACATCAAATGGAGAGTCCTAAACTAAATACAAGCAGACAGGGAACATAATACTGACAGAAATCTGATGTTTTTCAGATGAAAGGGTCTTACAATTATTTTTAAATATTGGTCATGATTTCTATTTGGAGTCACATTAAAGACATGTCCACCTAAATTGGCAGAATAATATCAATTCTCTAAGTAGCCTATGTTCTATTTTTTTTCCTCAAAGCGTGCTCATTGATCTTCTGTGTGACAGATTATCCTTTAGTGAGCCCCATGCTGCCTTTCAGGGTGATGCTAATTGAAAGAAATTTGTGAATTTAAAACAATGTGCTCCTATCAGAGGTGTCACAGTATGGGAATGGAATGAATGGATACTGAAGCAGTTGCTTTGCCATAAGCAAATTTTAAAAACTGTAGACAGATTATATCAAGCTGCATGCATATTAATGTGCCTTGGGTTGTACCATTCACACAAGCCAGAGAACAAGGCAAGCACACTATGGTGGGCAGTCAGGCAAGTGGACATGAACTGGATGGGGATGCTCAAGGGGGAAATATCTCACCAATTAATTTTCCCTGGAAAGCCAGTGACCAGGAAGAGTTAATTAGGTGTTTATTCTGGACATTTTGAAGGGTGAGATGCATGCCACAAAAATGAAGTTTCCCCTCTCTTTCCCCCTTCTTTCTCTCTTCTTTCTTGCTTTGTTTATTGGTGGGGGGACTGCTTTTCCATGGCCTGATAAAGGTATGCTGTGCTTGTTTTCCTCCCTAAAAATAATAAGAAAAATAAATGCTGCAACTGCAGGCTCATTGCCCTCTTTTTAAAGAGAAAGTGAAGCCTAGAGAAAAGAGCCTCCATTCTCTGGGTTAATTAGAGATGAAGACTACATGAATTGGACCCAAGTAGCACTCTTGGAAAGACACTTGTGCCAAGAAGCCTCAAAGAAGATAGAAGAAATCTAGGGAGATGGGCAGAGAGATTAAGAAAAATGGCAAGCTGTCAAAAAGAGCATTTCTTCTTTTAGAAGAGATTCTATAGCTTTCCCATTAAAGATAGTTCTTGATCATGAATGAGGATCAGGTGCCACAAATGTCAGTACAATGCTATAAAGAGAAGGATCCTACCCCACTGTGAAGTTTGGAGAAGATACAAGATACTGCTTAGAAAATTTACTACCGGTTCTAGAGAACCTGCTATATATCTTATGTATAGTAAAATAGCTTTGATTCTAATAGGAAATACTTGGTTAAAGGCAATGGGAACCTTGGGAATGACTGCTAACTTTAAAAATTTCTAAAAAGTCTTTAAAAATCTACACAGAGAGAAATCACCATTGTCAGGTTTTACGGTAGTTGAATAATGCCTGTAATATTTTCTTAGGATATACAAGAAAAAGGCAGATTTTTGAACCAATTTGTAATCTACAAAGGAAATAGAAAGAATGTAGTTATACTCTAAGAATATATATATTCTTATGTGTGTGTGCGTATGTATGTGCGTGTATGCTCTTTATTCAGGAATACGGGCAGCATATTGAATTGCTTACACAAAATTTATTCCAGTTTGTTACAGTGTTTAGTTCAGTTTACTTTATTGTCATTGCACCTCATACAACGAAATTAAATGCCATCTTCAGTGTACATTATAACCACAGAATAAAGCACAGACACACATCTTCACAATCTATATAATTGAAAACCCCTGATATTGCATTAATATTGTACTATACAGTAGAATTCAATATATATGCTCTGGGATAGAAGCTGTTTTTCAGCCTATTTGTCCTTGTTTTTATTGTCCTGTACAATCTGCCAGATGGTAATAGTTCAAAAAAAGGGTGCCCAGGATGAGATGGAACTCATGAGAAGGATGTTTTGAACTTTCTTAATGCAGCAGGAGTTATAAAGCTCTTCCAAAGAGGGGAGAAGGCAACCAATGATTCTCTGGACAATGATGTTAATCCTCTGGAGTGCTGTCCTATTCACCACTGTGCAATTGGCAACCCATACACAGGTGCAGTAAGTTAAAATACTATCTATGGTGCAGCGCAGTGGTGGAATTCAAATTTTTTTACTACTGGTTCTGTGGGCATGGCTTGGTGGGCATGGCTAAGGAGTCATGTCACTGGGTAGGCAGTTTCTGTAAGCAGAGCAATAAAGAAACAACACCAGAATGTTTTTTTCCTGCCTTCCTTACAGGATTAACCCTGTAAAGTGGAAAAAAAACAAAAGGAGATTTCTTATAACAACCAGTTCTCCGAACTGCTTAGAAAATTTACTACCGGTTCTAGAGAACCTGCTAGAACTTGCTGAATTTCACATCTGGTGCAATGTTAGAAAATCAACAACAGTTTCATTTAGTTGTTGTTTCCTGAGAGGTCTCAAGTAGTATAATCTCTGCTGGGCCCTTTTGACCAGTGCTGCAATGTGAGCAATGTGTCAGGTCCTCTTTTATGATAACACCCAGAAATTTAAAACTGGCCATTTGCTCCACTCAATCTTCATTGATAAGCAAGGGCTAGATGTCTGATCTATAAGCATAATATGACTGTAAAAAAAATGAAGGCAGCAATAAAGACAAATATTTACAGCACAATATACCACTCTCAGCATATAGACATGACAACCCTTCCTTATATTGTATTAGCTATCTGTCTGCCTCTCAAGTTGCTATGAACTGGACCGTTATTGCTCTAACCCATCAGCATATAAATAACAAAAAACTATTTCACAGTGGGTTTTGTTTTTTTTTTGCTAGAAATGCTGTATAAGTGGCAGGATAGGATATACTGTAGGTAGTTTCATTTCATTTCATTTCATTTATTAAATTTATATACCGCCCCCTCTCCCTAAGGACTCGGGGCAGTTCACAGCAGA
>JAEANM010019618.1:0-12316 GCA_017656035.1 Myanophis thanlyinensis | reverse complement strand
CATTCATTCTTCCTATTTCTTAACCACTCCTCAGAGAGGGGTTCTGGATATACAATTTAATCAATAAAATTAACCTTAAAATCAGAATAAATTTAAGATTAAAAAGTTTTAAAATTATAAAAACAACATGAAATTTCTAAAGGCCAAGAGACTGGGCAGGATAGGATGTTCCACAATGTGATGGGGTGAATCTGGTTTTGTAGGTAACCGGGCCCTCTGCCATGCAGAGCTTTATAGGTGATGACCAACACTTTGAATTGGACCTAGAAGCAAACTGGCACTTTGTTTGGCTCACAGAGCAAAGCTGTTATATGTGCCCTTCTTTGGGTACCCAATATGGCTTGTGTGGTCACATTCAGCCCCAGTTGAAGCTTCTAGATACCATTCAAGATTATTCCCATGTAGAGCGTGTTGCAATATTCCATTTGGGAGATGACCAGGGCACCAGAGGACTGGACAGCCATTTGGAGACAACTTAACGTAGATATTTCCCAGAAATATCATTTACTGTTCATAACCCTGATCATCTGTCTATCTTACTTTCTATCTATAACAAAAGGTGAATATTGGTTAGAGGCTGAACTGTCTCCTCCCTATCTGAAGAATGAGTATAGAAGCTATACTGCCACAAAAATCCTTTAAATAATATAATGCAGCAAGTAGAGGAAGAATATTTATGTTTGTAACCATGTATACAGTAAGTCGTCTATTGATCTTTTTCACTAGTTTTAGTTAATTTTGTAGCATACAGTGGATCTCTTACATCTGGATAAAAATAGAGCAGACGAGGCTACTGTTTCATATCTTGTCTGGCCATAAACTAATCCAGCCTTGTAAAGTATCCATAAGAATGATGACCAGGATGACACTATCAGACACCTTCTATAAATAATCATAGTCATTTTTGTTATTATTTAGCCTTTCCTTGCAAGCCTTGTCTATTTATAATCCATTAGTTTGGCCTCAATTCTGACATGAGCCTTCTATCATCAGAACTCCCATAAATTGTTAGTATGAGGCTACAGACAGAAGGTTTGTTAATGCAGACTCGAAATACAATATTCATAAAGGGGTGAGTCAAGTGGCACAGTATTTGTGGTTACCAAATCAGCTCAGTTTCTTTTATTTATAGATCTTTCTGAGCATAACTTCGCTGCTGTGCCAGAGAATCAGCCTTTCTGAAGTTCCATATCATAAAAACCATCCAGGAGCATTTTAAATAGTAATGCCTATATAGAAATTTTAAGAGAAATGAGCAATACTTTTTTGATACTGTTATCCATTTATCCTAAGTTCTTGTATTGTTAATAAATTACTAATACATTTTGTTCGAGAAGTAAAGTCTCCCTCAAGTCAAATTTAACTCTTTGAGATTTGATGAACAAGACCCCTGGTTTTTCTTGATAGAAATACATAAATGTTTTCGTAGATTTTCACAGGTGTAGGTATGCAGGTCTAGGTCTATTCGGGTCTTTTCCCGTGTAAGTTTGAGAATCTCTTTGCAACGTTTCAGTGAGATCCCACTCGCCATCTTCAGGCTGGTGCCTTCTGCTTCAAGCCAGGGTAAGAAATGTGTGATCGGAGCTGCTGTCTCTCTATAAATACTGGTGGGAGGGCGTGGTATGCTGGGTTGGTTGGCAAATGACACAAACGAACCAGAAGATTACAATAACGACCCAGCAGATTACAGTAGCGATCCAAAAGATTATGATGCAGGACCAAGGACACCACAACAAAAGAACTCACAAGGCCATCACACAGCCCATTATACCAACGTTGCAAAGAGATTCTCAAACTTACATGGGAAAAGACCTGAATAGACCTAGACCTGCATACCTACACCCGTGAAAATCTACGAAAACATATATATGTGCAGGTATGCAGGTCTAGGTTTATTCGGGTCTTCTCCCATGTAAGTTTGAGAGTATCTTCACAACATTTTGGCTTGCACTGGCATGAAGCAGAAGGCACCAGCCTGAGGATGGCGAGTGGGACCTCGCCGAAACATTGCGAAGATTATTTATTTATTTATTTATTTATTTATCAAATTTATATACTGCCCCCTCTCCCTAAGGACTCAGGAAGGTGAACAGCCGATAAAACAGCATACAAGATACAAAATACAATTAAAAGTCAGTTAAAATAATTAAATGAAGGCTAATAATTTAAAACAACATTTTAAATTCAGTTTAAGAATTAATTAAAAACAAAACCCAAAATTTAAAAACAGATTAAATATAAAATTTAAAATTTGATTTAAAATTAATTAAACCCTCAGGTATCAGTCCAGGCCGGCTCGTTGAAATAAATGGGTTTTCAGGGCACATCAGAAACCCTGGAGATCCATAATAGTACAAATCTCCAGGGAGAGTTCATTCCACAGGGAGGGCGCCACCACAGAGAAGGCCCGTACCCTCAGGGTTGTCAGGCGACATCGTCCCGACAATGGAACCCCGAGGAGACCAACCCTGTGGGAACGCACTGGTCGGCTGGAGGCTGATGGTGGAAACATGTGGTCCCATAAGTACCCGGGTCCCAAACCATGGAGCGCTTTAAAGATGAGGACCAACACCTTGAATTGCACCCAGAGGCCACAGGTAGCCAGTGCAGAATTACCCACATGGCTGCATTCTGAACCAACTGCAGCCTCCGGATGCTCTTCAAGGGGAGCCCCATGTAGAGAGCATTGGCATAATCCAGATGGGAGGTCACAAGGGCAGAAGTGACTGTGCAAAGAGCGCCCCAATCCAGAAAGGGATTTGGCCAATCCTACGGACCTGATAAAAGGCCCCCCTGGAGACGGCCGTGATATGATCTTCCAAAGACAGCCGTACATCCAGGAGGACACCCAGATTGCGAGCCCCTTCCATGGGGAACAGAGTCTCCCACCATGGCCAGCGATAACTCAAGCTGGCTGTATCTGGGCACAAGAAACCACAGCCACTCGGTCTTGGTCAGGTTGAGCTGAAGCCTGTTAAGACCCATCCAGCTCTGCACAGCCTCCAGGCAACGGCCCATCACTTCGACAGCTTCGTTGGGGTGGCCCGGGATGGAAATATACAGCTGTGTGTCATCTGCATATTGATGAAAACTCACCCCAAAGCCACGGATGATCGCCCCCAGTGGCTTCATATAGATGTTGAACAGCAGGGGCAAGAGCACCGACCCGAGGCACCCCACATATCTCAAACTTACACAGGAGAAGACCCAAACACCTCTAGACCTACATACATATATATATGACAATTTCTTACCAGCCATTTTGTTGTCCATTGTTGGAAATTAAGCTTCAGATTGGCAAATAAATAACCCTGTATTCTGTTTTGTTTTGTTTTTCCATTTTTTTTATTAATTCGTTCTGAGAAAACACAAAAGTGTCCTTTCCAGAAAAGCCTCTTTTGTTTTATCATTATCTGCCTATGAGTTGTATTTTCCAGAAGGGACAAACACATTCAGATAAAAACATGTTGCTACATAATGGTTGATATGAAAAATGATTGATTATTATGATTTTAGAGTCCCACAAGCGGCTACGCAAACATCCCATAAAATCCAAATAGTTTTGCCAACATGGTTCAGTTCTGCCCTACAGCATCTTTTGTGTGAGAGGCTTGGATGCTTTTCTATCTTGAACTGTGCCAGAGCATCTCTCTGGTTAGCCCAAGGGCAACGGTACTCCATAATTGGCCTATCAAGTGGAAAGAGAGACAAATTTACTGATCTTGGATGCTCATTTTTAAAAATATAAAATAGAGCTATGTCTTATTTAGGGAGATGTCCTTTTCAATAAAGCACACTTTATTAGATTCTGGAACTGAGTTTGTTCTCACACTTGTATGAATGGTTGAATTCCTTGGATGATAGCTAATTTTAATATACTAAAGAGAGATTGAAAGCATCTCCTGTTAAACCCCAATCTATTGAAAAATGTAGCTTTACACCAATATGATATAACTAAGCAAAAACATTAAAAATGTAAAAAGCATACATAAAATTTAAAACAGGAGCAATCAATGTTAAAAATTAATTAAAGATGGGGAGACCTTTCAGAGTGCTAACCAGCCCAATAGCTGTGTGCTTCTTTGTGCACCCCAAGCAAGATCACAGAGCCGGATTTACATGGCTTTCTGCTAGGCCAGGATAATGGGCTGATTATTTATTATTTATTTATTTATTATTTATTATTTGGATTTCTCAACCGCCACTCTCCCGAGGGACTTGGGGCAGTGTACAATCATCTAAAAATAGACTTAAAAATAAAAATAGACTTAAAATATAAATTAAATGGTTAACAATTAAAGTTATAAAAAAATTTAAATTTAATTTTTTTTAAAAGCCCAATCAACCCCAAAATTAATGTTCGGCCAGACCGGCCTGTTGTTAGTTAATGTGCTGCTTATTTCTGTTATCCAACTATTTTGCTTCCTGAACTGTCTGGAGTAGTCATGGAAGGTCAAGATGGAATTTCCAGCTAATTGTTTAAAAGATCTCAACATTTATAATACAGTCTGTACTGTACTGCATAGCCTTCTGTTTGGTATGGCTGGCTTTCAAGGCAATTATAACCTAATTCTGGATACTTATACATTCAGTACACTTAAATAAATGCATTTTTTGGCTGATCCTTTATTCTGTGGGATCATGATGGCTCTATGGTTAAAGATACTAAACGTATCAGCTAGAAACTCCAGGTTTGAGTTCTGAGCACCATGCAATGATGAGATCTTGAGAAGTAATTTGTATTCTAAAACTATTTTTCCCTACAGAAAAATTCTAATTTCATTCTAATTTCAGTTGCAATTCTGTGATTTCTTCTACGTCTTTTTTTCCCACCAGGATCCATTTCCGACACTATGGTCTGTCTTGCATTCATTAATTTCTCAATCATTCAACGTCATACATTCATATCTTATTATTCAGTCCTTATGGCTAAAATATATATTCCAAGAAAAGCTTATGTTTTCCTAAGCAGATGTTCACTGTATCACTTTTTGTGTGCTTTCCCATCTAGTCCCCACCATGCAATTATATTTATCCATTTTTTCCCATGTAAAATGTTGCAAAATGTTTCTCAAAAGTGACTGTACTACTTAAATTTTGGAACATTTGAATCAGCACACTACTATAAACGACACTCAGTTTTATTCCCAAGCATGCTCATGTTATTCTGTGTAAGCTAGGATCTTTGATCTGGACATCAACATGCTAGCAACATATTGGTCTCTGTATCTCATGAATAAGGTAGTATTGATAATGTATATAGATAATGCTGATATATTCTGAGGAAAATATCTAAACTAAAGGTTATCTAATTTGATACAGAAAACAATATGCCATTCATTGCTAAAACTTTCATTAGTTTTATTTGTTTGCTTTAGAAGTAAGTTTTCTGAATGTGACAACAAGCATGGAATGATATATTTCATGTTTTGCCATGGCAATTGATAACATTTTATGCACCTTTTCTCCAAATGTTATGAGAGTTATGAATGTAAAATTTACAAGTTTGTAGAATTGAACAAAAGAATTACATTCTAGAGCACATGTATGTATGGTAAGTGTGGACTGGCTAAATGAAAACTGAGGCAATTTGTGTACTACCCCTATTCCTAATACACATATCTCAGAATTAGTTTCACATCATCTCTGACAACTGTGTCCCCAGGTAGCTCTTTTCTCAAACTTGATTTGTATTATTATGAAGAAGCTAGTGAATGGCCATAACAATTAGAATTAATTACTCTTTTCACAACTATACATCTTCTCTATGCTTCCTCCCATTTTCCTTCCGGATTTGTCATTGTCTTGGAGCCAACCCTCTACAATAAAGTCACATGCTAATCAATAAGACTTTTATTGAGAGCTACAGATTGAAGCTAAGTGTACAATAGGACTTAACTAAGAATAAACACTTTAGTCAGTCCTGAATTCTAAGGCTTAAATACTTAGCCTTGTGCCTTGGCTGGTATCTTGTATTAGTGACCTTCCTTGGCTAAGATGTAATTCATTGAATTCCCTGGAGGCCCACTTGATGGCTGAAGTGATCTTCCTGAGAGCAACCAAGCAACAATGAAGTGACAAAAATCACATCTCAACTTGCTAATGTAAGTCATCAGGTCATTAGGCTAAGAGCTATGAGAATGATGGTATAACCCTGTTCTAAAGAAAACAAACATCTATGCAGGAAATCTGAATGTTTCACTAATTAAAAATAATCCTGTTGCATGACTTCAGTATACATTAAGGTATAAAAAAGGAATACTGGAAACAGTTTTTTTTTTAAAAAAAAATCTCATTTAATTTGATAAAAGATAGATGGGGGCTATAGGTTTTGAGCTATATTTAGCTATATTTCTTTTCCTAATCATCTTTCAAAAATCATATGCTTATGCTTAAGACTCAAGCATGAATTGAAATCATTACTGGCATAAACAAATAAGCAAAAGAATGGAAATACAGTATCTGTGCAGGTCTTTCACAATGTTTTGTTAAAATCTGGCTATAGGGGATAGCTAGTTGATAAGTGTGAGGCAATTTGTTCCAGACATTTAAATGAGTGGCAGCTCTTATATTATTGATCTCAAAAGTTCAGAATGCTCTGAAGGCTTAAAATAAAACAAAAAAATCACAAGTCACAACTTTATAACTATTAGTATTACTTATCTATTGCCTTCCCCCCCCCCACTTTTTTTTGGGGGGGTTGTTGTTCCTTCCACCACACAGGAAAATGGTCATCACTTTTTAAGGATTGGACAAGGAGAGAGTTGTGGGGTAATTGGCTCTTGCCAGCTATCTTAAAGTCTAAAGTATCTACAGATATTTGCTGGAATGATATCTTTCAGGAAAAATAAAATAAAATAACAATAAAATAAATAAAATAAAAAATATACAGTAGCATCTTTATTGAGTTGATCTTAGCTATTAGTAACTTTATGGGAACATGGCACATACAGAAAAGAATTGACTTTCATTCATCGGTGTGGCGTTTGTTTTTTTTAATTTCCCGTCTAGTTTAGCTTTGTTATTTCCAGATAGACTCCCATATAAATGCTATCCATATTTCAATATATTTGGCTTTTAAACACCAGGTAATGTTCACTACATGCTGATATCTGACTGATTCCAATTAGTGTAATCTGTAATCTGTAATCTGGTGATTTACATAGGGATTTCATGCAATTTTCTTGGCATCATATGAAAATGGTTTGTTCTTGACTTTTTCTAGGATGTTTCTTTGATATCCCAGTATAGTCTAAAGCTTTTTGCTTCTGGGATGGTCCCTTATTAAAATAGTAACAAAGTTCCCCATCAAAGTATTTATATCAGTCAAGGTGTTATTGGATCAAAGTAGCTCAACTTCTAAGCTCTGCATTACATTCTCCAATCTTGTGATGATTAATTCTTGCTATAATTCACACATGACTTGCCACATCAAAAATGTTTGAATGTTCAGATTTCCAGTTCTTCAATCAATCCATAAAATAAAAGTGGGACCCAAATAACATTTTTTCACAAAAGTATTGTTTCGAAGCCCTTCCAAAATTTTGTGCATAACTTAGATGCAAGTCAGTTTCCCCATACCATTCCTTGTGATATGGAGATATTTATATATCCATATTTCTAACATTGTTAGGATCCATCAGGTTTTCCTAGAAATTGTTTGTCATACTGGCTATTTTTGCTTTCTGCAAATGTAGGAGACCACTAAAGGACCTTTCATTCATTCCCAGTAGTCTTATTTTGGTTCTTATTCATGGTAGTCAAACATGAGTTTGCAAACTGATTTATCCAATATATATTTATAAGGAACAGATAGAATTACAGTATAAAGTGTAGATTGCAAGAGTGTCAAAATAATTTTGGTTGTGTGATTTTGGGCAAAATGATACACAAACTGTTGCAAGCAACTGTGTGCCTTGCAAATAGAATAGCAAAGTATAGATCAAAATTATCTCAAAATCTTTACCTCATATTTACCTCACAACTAAATTGAAATTAAATCCTTGATGCCAATTTTTGCATAGCAAATAATTTATTACAATAGCTGTTTCACAAATCTTTCTCCAAAGAAAACCTCATAAAAGATAAAGAGGACAAAATACTTAGGACTATTAAGAGTCTGCAGCAGATGCACTTGAAATCATTCTTTCATACTGTCTCTCATCTTTCTCTTTTACAAAAAGAAGATTGGTTTAAAATTGCAAGTACTTAAAACCACAGTTGCACCATCTGGCATTATCTATAACTTCAGCTCAGAAAAAAATAATAGAGAAAAAGTAGGATATTTAAGTTCAGTGTATCAAATGGTTATAAAACTATTTTACAATATTCTTCCAATTTGATTTTTTTTATAATTTTGATCCCCATAATCAGCATATTATTTGATAAATAATAGCCAGTGATTTTTTTAAAAGTTTTGAACAGGAGATAGTTGAACGAAACTGTGACTGGTTGTCTTTTTAAAATAATTATCAGTAGTGGAATTCTTATTCAGGATATACAAAATATTGAGCTAACTAAAAACAAGAATAAAATGATTAAGAACCCATCCAACACAATAATGCAATCATATTTTTTTTCTGAAAGGACTTTTTAAAATGCACTGAATTTATGACTATGGTAGAATATCTGATACTGACATGAGTTTACACTGTAGTTACATACTCAAGTCCACCATGTAGGATAGGGGTGTCAAATTGGATTTCTTCAAGGGCCAGATCAGTATTGTAGTTCTCCTCTGCAGGCCGGTGGCAGGGAAGGAGATAGGATGGACACCATCCAAATGAAGCACTCCTAAGCCTTGCACATCCTTAACATCTCTTTTATCACTCAAATTAATTTGCAGGTCTTTCCAGATTTAGTACAGGAATTGACAACCTGGCATCTTCATATTGTAAATGATTCTTCTCACCTTTTATTCAATATACTTATACCTAGCCAGAAAATACATCACCACCCAGTAGTTACTCATTCAACCTGATTTCAGCATCTTATTAATATATGAACATGTCCATGTGGCTTTCCTGGCAGCAATTTCTTTCTATCACAATATAGAGAAATATTCAGCCTGATATTTCCTGTGGCCCCTCATTTAAGTATTGTCCAGATCTAATCCTCCTTTATTGACACCAGTGAAAATAAATGAGGAATAGAGTCTTGTTTCATTAATAGAAATGTATGTTTCTTAAAGTTCAATGCCTTCTTACTTTCTTTATATTTTCTTTTATTTCTTTTAGAGAAAGAGATATACAAGATAAAAAAATAACAAGTGATGAAGTCATCTTTAACTGTTGTACTATTAAATAAGTTCTGTTTTTTCTAAATTTTTCTTCAAAGTTATTCTAACTTTCTTTTTTTATTAATAAAGTTATCCATGTAACTTCTTCTGAGAAACATTCCCAATTGCTGTGTTATTGATTTAAAAGTCTATTTGTATAAATCCAGAACAGCATGTGTATGATAAACTCATTTTTATTTTTATGTTATTTGTTTACTTATAGCCCATCTTTATTTTTTTTTCCAAATAACTAAAGATGGCAAAGATATCCAACACACTTTCTCCTATTTTCCCCACAACAACAATCATGTGAAGTGGGTTGGGCTGAGAGAGTGTGACTCACATATGATCCTGAGGTGCCAATGTATTAGAGACAAGGAGGAGGAAATTTGCATTCATTCTGGGATTTACAGTTCTTCATGCTTTCCTCTCCCACATTATTGCACTTAAAAGAAATAGATCTGAGGAATAAGGTGAAATCTCTATTCATAAATGCACTTCCAAACAAAGAGTTGCAATAATCTGTAAATGCTTGTGAGACTTATAGGTGCTCTATTTGAAATGTATCAACTTTTTATTTCTTTTAACAAATTAAATATAATCAGTGGAATAGGGTGCTTGCAAAGGGAAAGTTCCCCAGCCACATTTATGCCTTTGAATACTTGCTATTCTAGGTGAATATGTATATGTATTTGGTCTATGTCAGATATATAGTTGACTGATAATTCAGGCACTAAAAGGATATGGTCATTGAGTGGGGTTTATGATGGGAGATTATGACTCCCATGCTTTTGATTTATTAAAGATAACATTTAAGGAAGAAAATTATTGAAGTGGTAAATGCCAACATTATATTTCATGGCACATTCTTCAAGGAAATGTAAACTCTGATATGATTTTTCTGTCAATGAGACAGACTTTTGCCGATCTGCCTTTCTTACTATGTACTCATATAGCTACAAATTGATATAAACTGAAATTGTTACTTACTTAGAATTTTGCAGCAGTTGTATTTGTTGACCTGAATGTGAACCAATGCAGTTGTGTCTCCTGACCTCAGCCTTTCACATGCTTTCCCACAGTGCCTTGTGTTAAGAAAGTTGTACCCTTGACATTCCCACAGTTGGCCTTCCCTCATCAGGATTCATTCTTTATTCTAGAGCTCTTGTTATATGGTTGCAACACATGTCAACATCTAGATCAAAATAACATTTGAATTATGCTGAGCCCTGAGCAACTTGTTTCTCTCTCAGGGAGGGAAGCATAACCTTCATTATAATGGTACAGTTGACATTTTCCCTGTGATTCTTATTGTAGCACAATCATTTCCGGTCAAAATCTGTGGGTTTATCAGCTGAAACAATCCAGAGTTGTGATGAAACTCTTCAAACGGGAAAGAAGTCAGAACCTGCAAAGCGGGGTGGGTGGGTGGGTGGGGAGTGCTTGCATAGGAGAGATGTCACAATTAAATTCTCAACATCTACATTCTCAGAATTTTCAGTACAGAATAGGAAGAGTGTAAGAGTAGAATTGAACTGAATTGTGTCCTCCTTTTGGTGTATCTATGGTTCTGCCTTTGGATTTAGAATGCTAAACTAATTCTAAATAAACAAAGGAACTTTGATATGGACCCAGGCCAAAGATTTGAATATATTTAAATTAAATTATTATCTATCTAGAAAGTTCAAGAAATTGTTGCTCTCTGTGGTAGAATGTAATCCAGAGATACAGCAGGGAGGGCTCTTTCCCAAGGAGCGAAGAGACAAAGAAGTTGGGAATCTTTATTATGCAGAAAAAGAGTGCAAGTAGACCCCCACCCCAACAGTTTGTTAGGTGTATCTAAAGGATGCAGATAACTGCTTTAGACTGGCAATTTATGTTTATAGGCAAGCAGCAATAAATAAGCTACTCTGAAGTAATTTCCCATGTCATTCTTAGTTCCTTCTGCCTGACAGTGTCAGCCATTATGTATTATCTAGTTAATAAGTCATTATTTATCAAATAATTCCTTCAGCTCCAGGTTGAAAATGACTATTACATATGGTGTCAGCAGCAGCCAAAGTTCCCAAATACTAAAAATCATTTGGCTTGCTATAACTAGTAAAAAGAAAAATTGAAATAAAGCAATAAAGAAAAATTAAGAAGTAGGTTATAGAGAACTGTGTATCTACACTACTTTTTCTTTAGTCAGAAACACTATTGAATGCAAAAGAAGAAAAGCATCTGTATAGGAGAGATTAAAAAGCTAGTTGGTGGTTGTTTATATGTTGCTAAAAATGCCTAAGAGTTGCAATTCCATGTTGAAAGAACTGTTTGATGCTCCTTTTCTAGAACTTTGATGCCCTATCATTAGCCCGATTAAATCCATTATTGTCTTACCTACCAACAGAGGACAAATGCAATTATTCTCAACACTCAAAATAAATTGACACCTGGTAGCAGTGGTTTAACTGGTTTAACTCATACAGCTATGATTATATAAAAGACTAGCTGGATACCCGTGCTTCACAACAAAACTTCGGGCTATGCAGGAGAAATTTGGTTCACAATCTGTTAGCTCAGTGGTATTTGGTGATTGAAACACATAAGGGATAATAAACAATAAAATAGATGGGCTTAAGCCCTTTCATCTCATCAGCAACCCTGGGTTTTTGGTCTACATAGCCAGGGTAATTATTTGCATAGCACAGACTTTCAATTCATCCCTCAAATTAATTGCTCAGGACCTCCCTGTAAACAACATTCCTGGTTTTGTTCTCTGGCTGGAGGATGACCAGACTGTCAGGTGAACTGAGTCTAGAGCATACCACATACAACTGGCCATGGGAGAAACAGTCATTTGTCAAATGCACACCAGCAACTTTCAAATTCTGTCCCTGTGCCTTATTAATTTAATTTAATTTTTTAATTTTATTAAATTTCTATACCACCCCTCTCCTGAAGGACTCGGGGTGGTGAACAACCTATAAAAAACAGTACAATAATACAGAATTAAAATCACTTTAAAATTAATTAAATTAGTTGGCTGATTAAGTACAT
>JAEANM010019617.1:0-12316 GCA_017656035.1 Myanophis thanlyinensis | reverse complement strand
AAAGTTCAATTGCTATATATCTTCCACAATCATCCGCTTCAATAATTTTAGCTGATAGCCGTTTATTTATGTATATCGCCACCCCATTCTTCTTTTGCAAGTTACAGGCCACGAATTGCGCTCCCAATTTAGAATTTATCAAATATTTCTAATATGCAAGGGCACTTTTATAGACCTAAATAGTCAACTAAAATAATCTCCATTTGTATTTCCATTGGATAGCCTGGACACATTTTGATTGAAGCATCTTTAATCTAACACTTTGTATATACATCTGGTAGATTAGCTTGAAGAATCTGCTGTGACACCTTTATTATTCATTATCCATTGACTTCTAGTTCCAAAGTTGTAGGATTTATCAACCAGTAATGTCCTTTCAGTTTTCTGATCCTTACCTGGAAACTGTTCCACCCACTGTTGTCTGTGCCTTGGACTGAAGTTGCTTGATCAGTAAGCCCTAGACAGGGGATCAGAAAGAATGGATATGAGAAAAGGACATCCAATTAATCTAAAAACAAGGAATTCAAGCCACAGTAGTATTTGTCCGTAATCCAGTAACTCAGTATAATATGGAAAACAAATTAAAATATTCCAACAATGATTAAAACAGTAAATAAATTAATGGTCACAAAATGTCCCCAATGCACAATAAAAGCAATTGTAATAGAAGAATAAAAGGAAAATAAAAGCAATAAAAAGGCAAGAATTCATGTTGCAATGCATCAACTTAGGAGAATGCTCTCTGAAATATTTCTTCTAACATTTTTTTAAAAAGGTAAGGAAAATGCCACCCTTTGATTTTTAAGTTTTATTTCTGAGAATGCCACTACTGGTATGCCCCAAACAGATTGGGTATTTTTTCTTTTTATATTTGTGTTGGTTAATGAGTGCAATAAAGTTTGTTATCATCACTTTATATTAACGGCCTATCCAAATATTACTTTTTAGGACAGTCAGATTTTTCTCATAATATAGTCTACAGGAAACTTATTATTTGATAGTAACACTAATTTGGATAGCAAGATGTGTGGCATATAAATGTAATACATACATAATAAAATAAACATGTACACTTAAGTGAAATTAAAAAAAAACCTAAACTGCTTTAGAATTTCACTAACAAGATCTACATATAATTTGTGAATAGATTCTGCATTTTCAAGAAGCATTAATTATGAATTCCTCTAAATCAAGAATTGACAATTTCGGAAGGATTTAAGCACATTTTAACAATAATATCTGGACTTACAACATAGCAAAAATTACTTAAAGCTTAAAATTACTTAAAGATGGCTATGATCTTGCAGGATTGCTATATTATTAAACCTCATTCCTACCTGTTTAGAACATCTTTGTTATAGAAAACAAATTACACTCAAACAACTGATATTCATAAAGATCAGCTCAACATTTGACAAACAACAATAATCCTGCAAGACCTATTTCCCCATAATTTTCTTTTAAGCAAAAGAAAAGATTGAGAAATTTCATTTTTAAAAAGTGTTCCCACCTGGCCCACTCTATTCTGCTCAAACACCATTTTTAGAACAGTCCCTTTCTGTTCTGTAGAACCATGAATTTACCTAGTGACATGAGCTCATCGTCTAATAGAGAGACTGAGCTGCTTTGCTCTGGCACAGTGGCTGAACTACTGCCTGAGAAAGTTGGTACGGCCGGGTAGTTAGGATTTACAGGTGGCATGTCCAGTCCTGACAGATCCAGAAGTGCAGAAGTGCTGCCTAAAAGAAAGAAACAAGTCTATACCAAGAAGAACAGAATAGCAACAAATACAGCTCTTAGCAATCACTCCCTTAGGCCAGCCAAGAGAGTGCTCTGCGAAAATCCTTACTCTACCTCAACTTCCCCCAGTCTTCAATCCCTGATTACTGCTTTATTTTTTCAGTCCTAAATTGGACTAGATGAGAGCGAGTTAGTCACTTAAGATCACTTTCTAAATCCTAAAGTTGGATTTTGTTGTCTGTTTATCTTATATCATCTTATATTGAGATTCCTACTTTAGACAAGGCTCTGAGCCCTCTCCTCTTACATCAGCAGCTATTATTTAGCCTCCTTACCTCGGAGAGAACCTGCCGTGGTTTCACCATTGATCTCCTCTCCTTTCACAATCTGCTTGTACAAATTGATCACTTGTGTTAAGTTGTCATTAGCTTGCAAAATTTCAGCTGTAACAAGACCAAGATGATAAAAATGAAGGTTCAGAAGGTAATCAAATGTTCCACAATAGAGAAACCCTAGCATTAACTTTTCTACAATAAGAAATACAAATGTTTTAAGCTACTTTGTTAGTAGGTTTTAAACCTTCAGCTGAAAGTCATATTGACATTTAGTTGTTACTCATAATGTACCAACACAATGCAAGGGGTCTATACATTGATAAGTAATTTTGCTTCCACTTAATTATCTAACCTGGTTAGAACACAGACACAAAGATTCTCACGTGGTGTATGTGTGTGTATGTGACAACAGAGATGTCAGTAGTGAAAGGTCACAAAGTCTACGCACAAGGTAACTTTGGGTACACTTTAATCCAGAAATTGATGTTTAGAGTAACTTATAATGGGATGTGAATAAGTTTATTAATATCTTAGGGTTTACTTGAAATTATTCTAATGTGTAACTGGATGCTTGTTCAAAGACAACTTACCCAGTGCTTCATCATTGTCCTCTGTGTCACTAGCAAGCCTGAAAAGCATGGGCCTCATGCGTTCACAGCGCTGATACAGCTCCTATAATGAGGAATATTTAAGTTCAGCATAATTAAGTGCACTTCTGGGCATAAATATACACAGTCAAATATACACAGGAGTGGTTTTATTTTACTGATTATACCTGTGTGCAGCTATATGAAATATAAAATTGATTCATTCGAAAAGAAGCAAAAGGTGAAAAAAAGCAGAAATGAAAAGACAATGTGGGAAGCCACACTCAGAAGCACTTTAGAACATGAATCCTTCAGTCCTAATTACAGGAACAATGTGACTCAGGACAACAGATTTCTTGAATCTGAACAACCTTGAAGCAACAGATCTAAATAGAGCAGCCTCCTTTTCATCCATGCTTAGCGATTTGCAATTAAATGTGCCCACAACACATTGAATTATAGTTTGTCTAAGTATGCTTTTTGAAATAAGGCAGGAATTCAGAGATTCAGTCAGGACACGAAGCCAAATCAACCAAGTATCACAATGGCTTAGTTGTCCCACATGTGATACTTCCTTGTTTATTGTAGAACCAAAGAGCAAAAAGGATGTTCTGCCCCCTTCTGGAGTATAATCATATTAATCTAATGGGTTTCTAATTTTATCAGTCTTTCCCAGCCAACTCTGGCGTGTTAGACTATCAGAATTCTCAATATCAAGACCAGCCTAGAAACTCTAGGAAAGGGTGTTACAAAGTGTTATACATGACAGGCAAAAAAATATGCTAATAAAGATCAGCATTATCTTTGATGCAACAGATAAGCAGTCTTAAGGCAGCTTAAAGATTAACAAGTATCAGCATATATGTTTTCTGTAGACTGAAGTCCACATCAGCAGATGTATGGAAATTTCTGATGAAGTAGGCTGCAGTGCACAAAGCTTTATGCCAAAATGTAATATGGTGTAATGTGGTTTGGAACCTATGACATGGAACCAGTTCAACTTAATAGCAAATGAAGTGGAAGCATTAAAAACAATTTAGATATTAGTATTTAAAAATAAAAGTAAATTTGCTGAATTTGTATATTTGCTGAATATATACAATGGTTAGCACAGTCACACGTCAATGTTTGCAAATCTTAATTGCATTTAGGTGACTGATTTACAGCGTGGCTTAAGCAACAGACACAGAAATGTAAAGCAGGCATTGGCTGAATGCAAAAATAATCAGGCAGCTGAGCCTCAAGGGTAATTGGGGAGATACTTAGAAGATCAATTTTTGTGAGCATCTTTGTTATGTTAACCAAGGATTTTCAACGATGCCTTGTAAGGGCATATTGGACCAACAAGTTTAGCTTCTTCATGCAAACATAAATGGGACATTTGCTGCTTATGATGTAAGGATGCCGCATGTATTCATAATTAAGAATTTCAAATCCTCCATTAGGACTTGCTGCAAAACAAAATGCAAATGTGGATGATCTCCTCACTTTCATGAGGTCCTCGCTGCTCTCTGTCATCTCTCCATTGCTATAGTTAGTCACCATGTCAGTCAGCAGTTTCACATTGTTATTTACTTCTTCAATGGCATGCACTCGCTTGGAAATCTTCTCCATTCGCTTTTGGTCCTGGAAGAAGAGAAGAAGGGTTACAACCTCTTCCTACTCCTTAGAGAAGACTAGAAAATGTGAAACATGGCAACCCTATTGGCTTCAATGACTTTGAAGAGAGCCTCAGCTGATGCTATCCCAGTATTATTCTGTCGACATCACTGAATGCTAAGATACTGCAGCTAACTAAGTAACCTAAGCAACCCGACATTAAAATATGCCACAGAAAGCTTTTACAGCTCACTGGACGTGTATTTCAAGACCATATTTTATTTCAGAATCTTGGAAACCTCTACCTTCCATGTGCACAGGAAAAATCCCTGTGAAATAAGTTGCGGCGAGGAAAAGCCCTAGCATGAAAACTTTAAAGACAAGATTATCAAACAATGTCACTTGAGAAAGATATGGAGGTGGAAGCAAAGCTTGCCTCTTGAACCATCTCTTTGATGAGTTTATTGGCGGCTCGGAGATCTTCGGGATGGGAACTTTTGAGCAGGCGGGCCAGCATCTGCAAAGACACAGAGATCAGAAAAAAACAGGTATCTGTGGAAAGTTTACAACAGAAGGGTATCTGCCAAAAATAGATATGAGATACAGAGCAGGATAATTTAAGGTCATTACTTTCCATTACTTAATGTTATCTTTTTAAATCAATCAGACCATTAGAAATATCAGTCTTACAGACTTTGATGGAAACCTAAAATACCCCAGAAAATATTATAATAATTAACAATAGAGTAAGGATAAATTTAATATTTTCTGCTTTCTTGGTAGGGTAGGCTAGCATCATCCATGATGTACTAAGATAAACAGCCAGATTTCACGGGCTGTTTCTAAATTTGTTTAAGGAAAGAAAAGCAGGAGGTTTGGTGAACCACTCACTTGTTGCCAATTTGTTTTAACAATATTATATTGAATTTTATGGCCCATTGTTATAACCATGTGCACAATTTCATCTTTTAGTCCAGACCTGGGCAATCTGGGCGCCCTAGAAGTTGTCTGATTACAAATCTACCAGTCCCTTTAAAAAAAAAAAAAAAGCCCAAAACTATAGTTAAGAACGATGAGAACTGAGGAGCAAAAAATAAAGGTTTACAGGTTGCTTTATCCAATCCTAGTCCTATCCAAATTTATTAAAATTTGCTAGTGTCTGTTCACTGTAAAACCTTTTCAGGTGATGCGGTACCTTGAAAAGCTAAGAGTTTCGAGCCTTAGACAAAGCGAAGCGATTACTGTAAAGTATCTAGCCAATGAAATTTATTTTTTACCTTGGATTTCTCTTCATCATCAAAGATTGCATTCTTTGGTCTAGGAGGAGGTAGAGGGAAAAGTGCATCATCTGGCAACTTGGGGTCACATTTTATAATCCCTGGGGGGAAAGAAAAGGAAAACTCCTACCAAGAGTTCTTTCTCTCTCTCTCTCTTTTACATAAAGAGTAGAAATGTCCTGGAGAAGACAATTCTACCCGTATCTATAGACGTCAATCCTACAGCAGCAGCTCTTTCCAATGCACATAATAACAAACAACATAACATGACTGTATCCTCTCTGCCAAGTGGCCGATTTGCCTATCAAGCCAATTTAATAAGTCTCCCCAATTTGAGCTCTTTCTCCAAATGAATGAATGTTGCTGTGACGTAGACAATTTCTCAGTTAAAACAAATGGAGGAACTACAGGTAGTCCTCGACTTACAACAGTTCATTTAGTGACTGTTCAAAGTTACAATGGCACTGGAAAAAGTGACTTATGGCCATTTGTTACATCTACGACCATTGCGGTCACATGATCAAAATTCAGACTCGCATTTATGATCCAGTTGTTGCAATGTCCCAGGGTCATGTAATCAACATTTTTCAACATTCTGACAAAGTCAATGAGGTAATGAGGTAACCCGATTCACTTAACAACCGTGTTACTAACTTAACAACTGCAGTGATTCACTTAACAACGGTGGCAAGAAAGATCGTAAAATGGGGCAAAGCTCACTTAACCAATGTCTCACTTAGCAACAGAAATGATGGGCTCAAGTGTGGTCGCAAGCTGAGGACTACTTGTATTGCTGATTCCTCCTATTACCCATCCAACCAAGGGGAAGGCTAAGAAGCGAATGCAAAGAGATAGCATGGAACTATAGAAGGGTGTCTGGAAAAATAAAGGCAATAAACTGAGCTTGGTAAACAAAGACCAGCACAAGAACAAGGGCTTCTTTAGAGAGGTTCAAAATGAAAGGAAAAAAAAATCATATAACAAATGCTCAGTGAAGAAGTTAACATGCTAAAGTTTAACAAGGAGCTGACAGAAGTATCCAAGTCCTCTCAGATAAGTGACTATAGATTTCGTGAGGCAAATTTAAAGACCGACATGAAGAAGCATCACCGAAGCCTGGGATTGATAAGAGTTATTGTCAGGAAGTTTCTATGTCCAAATGTCTATGGCTAGATGAATTACGTACTGTAGTAATAAAAGGAAAAAATTGATGGTCCGGTTGAAACCATGTATTATCTTTGAAAAATTGAGAACTAGCACTTTGAGGTGAGGCAAATTGTGAATTAGGCAACTCCGAAGGAGTGGAGATGCTGCTCCTCTCCAGAGAAGGAAAGGAAATTGCCTATTTTGCTCCAGACAGCTTCTCCCTGTAACTGTAGGCGTCTAGTTTTCCTGTGCATCTAAGCACTGGAAGACAAGAGACACCATCAAGCTTATCTATGGTAGAGCCCTTAAGGACATTAAAATAGCCTAACCTCACTTGGAATTACAATTATGTTAAAGTTAAAAGAGATCTTCTGAACAACAAGTCTGAAAATCTACCTGGTGAGTTAAACTTCACCCTGAAATAAAAGAAAGATTACCTTACAATTTAAAGAATTTTAAAACATGAAATAAATGACAAAAGGCTAAATAATAATTCAAGAAAGTTTTAAATGGATTAAGGAAACAGGTGAGTTTGGAATATTAGACTTGAAGAACTTTGAAAAACTAAGTAAATAAAATACTTTTGCGGGAATGGGACTTGTTGAGGAAAGAGATTGGTGGAAACTTCAAAATAAAGAAATGAGATTTTGTAAATACAAAACCAGGATACGAGATTTTCAGGCAGAAACTTAAAAAATGTCAGATAAAGATATGATACTTGAGACATTTCAAAGGGTCTTTGAAGAGCTGAGAGAAAAGCTTACAACTAAACCAACAGCAATAATGTTTACATCTGCCAAAATATTTCTTGAAATTTTAAAGACGTCAAAGATGTAAAAAAGAAAATCCTAAACAATGTAGAAATATTTTGAAGAAATTATGGATTATAAAACAATTATAAAATGATAGACATGAAATACAAGTGACATATCAAGAGATGGGAAAAGATCTTGGCAATTACTTGTTATTGGATTTACAAAAGGAGGTTAGTAGAATCTTGAAGACATTTTTGAAATGGAAGAAAGTTTGAATGGCCATTTAGTCCTAGGTCAGAAACTTGATGAATTAAAAGATTAAGACTGTCTGAAGCTTAAGGGAGGAGAAAAAAAGGATCTGTAAACTATAAACCAGCCATTCTGATATTGATATCTAAGAAGTAAGCTAAGATCCTTGAAAACAATGCAGTAATTAGTATGAATTTGTAATAACAAATCTTATCAAACTAAATTTATTTCATTTTTTAAAAAAATGGGTAACTTCCTTAATAGATTGTGGGAATGCAATATGTATGAGTTTGCAAACAGATCAGTTAGAGTGAAAAAAATGCCCAGTTCTTTACCCCACCCCTTCAGTATTTCTGTAGCCCAGAATATAAAACCCCAAGGTATTAATCCAAGGTTGGAAGGAATGTCTGCATTCTTATACAAGTGAAAACCTCTGAAAAGTATATCCCACCTTGTTTTTTCAACATCTGATATGCTTCTGCAATTTTCACTTCCTGGGGGAGACCCAACGTCCAGCTATACATCAATTCTAAGATTTTTGATTTCACTTTTTCTGGCGTTCTGTTTCCTAAATACTGAGGAAGAAACAAATCATATCTCATATTTAAATGAAGGGGTTAAAGAAAAACATAAGAGTGTGTTTCCAGAGTGTTCTGTACCAAGCATGAGATGAAGTGTCATATGTTTGATTCTACATTAAAGATGAAGACAAATCCAACTGTTGCAATCCTGACAATATCAGACATTAATGAAATAAACCACCAACAGCAATTCTTCACTTTTAATTTACAGTATACTAGTACAGGACTTAAAAGAAAATGAAAACACAAGGTTTTCTTAATGAAGCCAATATTACTTTTTAATTCAACGTTGAAATATGAAATATTGCTCTCTGTTTATCATTTCTACTTGTTACATTTTGAACTTGACCCACTAGGAATGAGCACTCACCTTTGGTGACACAACCTTGATGAGCTCGTTAAGGAACCTAAACTTGCCAACTTCGTCATGAAAGCGCTTGCCACAGTTTTTCATACAGGCCTCTAGCACCTGTAAAATAGAGCAGGAAGTGACTCTAAAAGTCCACATGCCAGGATCCCCCATTCTTTTCATAATGCAATGAAATGGGGGGCATAGAGATGAGGACTGAGAAGAACGTTATTTTAAAAAGTATGCCTTCTGAAGCTTTCATACGTTTTTCTCTCTACTGATAAACCACAAAAACAATATAAACCAGTCTTCTTCAATAGTGCCTCCTAGATTATAATTTCTAGACATTTCCCTACATCTGGAAAGCTCCATTTTGGGGAGAGGTAATAAAACATTTGTCTTTCTGCCAAAAATCACAAATTATGACTTCAGATTTGAAAACACTGGTTGTATTTAGAGCCACATATTTTGTGCACACCTTCCTTAGCTCTTAAGTATGGAGATAATTAAAAGCAATCCCACCATGGCTTAGTATAGAATTAGCCACCTTGGGCTATTGAGAGAGCATTGCCTTGTAATAACAATATGCTAAGCCAAAAATAAACAACCTACATGATGGCTTCCAGAATTCAGCCCAAGAATGCCTTATTCAGACAAATAACACATGCATGTACGTGAATATGAGCCTACAATTCATTCTGTAAAATATAAGTTAACTATGATATAAATGCCAGGAAATAAGGGTCAGTTGGTCCCAGAAAGTCATCTCTCATTTTAGGGCATGCCCAGATGATAAGGAATCATTGGAAACATTGAGCTGAGAGCTAAGCAGGAGTGTCCTTATTAGACACCTGATCCAAAATCTCAAATGTCAATAGACTTGTAGTCAGATGAGAATTTCCTCTTTCCCAGGTGATTACAGACAGATAGTATTTACTCTTGCTAGAAATAGACTGCATGTAAAATCATAAAGAGAGGTTGTGGTCATAATTTGTGAGGATAGGCATAGCAGATTGTAGTAGGACTTTTTCCATTTCCTTAGAATTCATTCATTAGGCATCAGTTAGTATTAGCTTTTAGAATTCATGTATTAATACCACTGCTGTGATTATTGCTCTCTATGTGTAGACCAATTTGTTTCACATGAATGGGGAACATATTAATTTACTATATTGCCATGGGCAAAAGTCTGCATACGTTAAAAGTTGAAAACCAATACACACACATATTATAAAGCTAAACTAACCTAAGACTGCAAGAGGATAAAACCAAAGTAAAACAGAACCAGTGCAAGAATCCAAAGAGAAGTATTTTAAAGCTGAAAATTTGAAAAGCGTAGGAAATAAAATTTTCACTGGACATGGAAAAGACCATAGAAGTACGTCAGATGGTCTTTTCTAGAAAAGATGATGTGTCAGTTAACAGACCAGTGCTGAAAAGATCCTTTCAATTAAGCCATAATCATAAAAATACAGTTATAGTCAAGCCAAACTGTGGCTCTAAAGAAATAACCAAACAGAACTGCAGTTTTCTTGCCTCTTCTGAAATACTTGGTATCCCATGAAAAGAAGAATGTCTGAATCTGTCAAAGGCACAGCACTTGAAATCAGAGTGCAGAATGGGATGGGAGAGATAATAATCATCCTGACATTTCACATTTAGCCTTGATAATATCGCTATTCTTTTTCCAACATGTTCTAACATAACCCCAAGATTGCTTAAGTTGTACCAGCTCTCAGTCAGACAGTTACCAAGAAGCTTTGTTTCCTTCCTCGTTTCCTTGTAGTACATCAAACAGAATATAGTTTATGACATCTTACCGTGAGAGCCTGAATGGCTTCCCATTCTTGTGGAGATTGGATCTTGTGGGCTAGGAGCCGGGTTGCTAGGGGTGGGCTGTGAGTGAGACACAGAAACAGTGAGTGGAGTTACAGAAACAGTTAATGAAGTAGTACTCTGGATCTCTCTAATCCCCATTTTATTTTCATCTTTATACATTCATAACAATATACAAGTCGCCATTCACTGGAATAAGAACTCTCAATCCAGAGGCTATTCTTTTCAAGGCACTTTCAGACCGACCGCCTTCAGGCGGATACATTTCATGAAATGGAGCAGATGTGTTGGTGAGATGCTGCCTGTTGCGATAGGAGTCTGAAAGCCCACTTTTCCCTGATGTAGTCTTCACATTTTTTACTTTCTACTGCTGGCTTCAAGAAAATCACACTGGTTCTTAAACTCTGCAAATACTTTGTGCCCCCTTTTTAAGGTAGTATACTTCCTTTGCAGCAAACATTATGAATAAGGAAATTTAGTGAAATTGCTAACTGATACTAAGAGACTGACTTGAAGTTACTTTACTTTTACTTTTATTAAATTTATATACCGCCCCCTCTCCCAAGGGACTCGGGGCGGTGTACAGCAAATAAAAACACACATAGATAACAGCTAAAAACCAATTAAAATAATTATATAAGCTAAAACAAATTAAAATTAATTTAGAATCTAAAAAACCCACAATTAAAATGAATTAAATTTAATATAAAATTCCCAAATTTAAAATTTAGCCCTGAGGTATCAGGCCAGACCAGCTAGCTGGAAGAGATGGGTATTTAACGCATGTCGGAAGGCTCGGAGGTCAGTAATGGTCCGAATCTCAGGGGGAAGTTCGTTCCATAGGGAGGGTGCAGCCAAAGAGAAGGCTCGGACCCTCGGGGCTATCAGGCGACACCAGCCCGGCAGTGGAACCCCGAGGAGGCCTGACCTGTGGGAGCACATCGGTCGGTTGGAGGCTGATGGTGGCAACAGGCGGTCCCGTAAGTACCCTGCGTCAACTTAGAAGTTGACTTCTAAGAGATAATCACTTTTGTAGTCAAAATTTGATTATGACTCTAGTCCAGGGATGTCAAACTTGATTTCACTGAGGGCTGCATGAGGGTTGTGTTTGACCGGGGTGGGCGGGTGGGGATGGTGTATAGCCAGGGTGGGCATGGCTAACTTGGCGTCATTTGGTTTGAGGGCACCTGTGGTGGCTGGAGTGCTCTACCAGCAAAAATAGGCTTATAACCTCTGTTTTCAGCCGAGATAGCCTCCTGTAACCCTCTGCCAGCGAAACGGAGCTTGGGAGAGCCGCACGCAGCCCCCCCCCCCAAGCTCTGTTTTTGCTGTCAGAGACATTGCGGGCTGGTCCTTCACTGTTTCTGCAGGGTGCTTAGATCTGGCCCATGGGGCTGCACTGTTTCCTGTCTGGCCCCATTGGCCAGATCTAAGTAACCCATGGGCCGTGGACATTGAGTTTGACACCATTGCTCTAGTCCATTCCATAAAAATATCTCCTAGTTTTCAATGTCTTAGCGAAATCTCCAAGTAATCCAGAAAATCTATGCTGGAGAGCCCTACAACCAATAAAGAGGGTATATACTGTAAGTACCATTTTGAAATTTCTTAATATCTTTTGTTAAATGATCCTCTTCAAACATCATCAATTTAAACCCACTATCCTTTATGCAATTTTTACATCATTCTATCTACTAATTGTGGTGTTTTAGGTGGCGAGATCCCACTCGCCATCTTCAGGCTGGTGCCTTCTGCTTCAAGTCAGGGCAAGAATATATATATATAAGATCTCGCCAAAACGTTGCAAAAAGACTCTGAAACTTACACGGGAAAAGACCCGAAAAGACCTAGACCTGCATACC
>JAEANM010019616.1:0-12316 GCA_017656035.1 Myanophis thanlyinensis | reverse complement strand
AATGGAATGGAATGGAATGGAAGAATTGGAAGGGACCTTGGAGGTCTTCTAGTCCAACCCTCTGCTCAAGCAGGAGTCCCTACACCATTCCAGACAAGCGGCTGTCCAGTCTCTCCTTAAAAGCCTCCAGTGTTGAAGCACCCACAACTTCTGGTGGCAAGCTGTTCCACTGGTTAACTGTTCTCCCTGTCAGGGAAATTCTCCTTAATTCTAGGTTGCTGCTCTCCTTGATTGGCTTCCACCCAGGGTTGGATGGTGGCATGAAGTCAGGGCTTTGGCCAAACTCCAGGAGACCCCGGAGGACAAGGGAGCCCTTGGACGTGACTTAGTGACCGAAGAAGCCGGTCACGCGGTTGCCCTTGTCTCCGATTGCAGCCAAGGCTTCCAGGAGCCCCGGAGAGGAGGAGGGCCGGTCTCGGAGGACATGTCCTTGCGCCCCCCAAAGCTTCTGCATCCCTGCTTGGGAGGGGCCCCTCCCTTCTCCTCTTGCATACCTGGTTCCGCAGGTGGAAGAAGACAAAACTCGCAAAGTGTCGGTCCGGCACGCACCATTAGCAAGGAACAAGGCCTCATCCCGGGGAGGGTTGGCAGCCGGCGGAGGGACGAAGCCTTGCCAGAGGAAGGGTTCCATCCCAGCAGGGTCACTGCCAGCGTGTGCTTGTCGTGCAAACGGTTCACTTGCACAAAACAGACACTGATGGTGCTTTTTAGTTGACCGTGGCACCCCACTCCCCTCCGGTTGCATTTCCATGGCTCCTGCCTTCCCTCTCCCCGTGGAGCATCTGACACAGAGACCTCTTTCCAGCCCACGGAAGCTGAGGCCACCATAGATCTGGTCTCTAGGAGCCGGGGGTCCCTTCTGGTACGGAGGGTCTTGCAGTGGGGGTCCCTTTTGTCCAGGGCTGGAGTTGCCTCTGGATTGAATGGAGCCTCTCTGGGCCAGTCTGGAGCGGCGTAGAAAGAGGCACCGTGGAATCAGAACAACTCCTAACCCTCTGCTCCCTACGACCTTGGAACGGGAAGACTTGTGAGTTTCAGTTCCCAGAATTCCCCAGCTAGCATGGCTGATTGGCTGGGGAATTCTGAGAGTTAAAGCCCACAAGACTTAAAGGTTCTCAAGGCTGGACACCTTTACCTATCCCATCCCAGGCAAATGGCTCTCCAGTCTCTTCTTAAAAACTTCTGGTACTGGAGCACACTCAACTTCTTAACCCCAGGTTGCTTCTCTCCTTGGTCAGTTTCCATCCGATGCTTCTTCTCCGGCCTTCAGGTGCTTTGGAGAATAGCTTGACCCCTCTTCTTTGGGGCAGCCCCGCAGATCTGTCTGTCCTGATTCTCCTCACTGACCTTCTTGGAGCCGGTTCTGGTTTCCCTGGGTCCTTCCTGCTTGAACTGGACACCGTTGTCCACAAGAGACAAGAATGGAGACCTTGCTGGGGAAGGACCCTCTTGTTACACCTGTCAGGGAAGCCCCTGCTCCTTCCCCCTCCTTTCAGGCCTCAGTTTCTCCTGGGGAGGAACGGAAGGAGAGAAGGGCTCCAATGCCAGGGATGGCAAGAGCCTGGACGGACAAGGGAGTAAGCCAGGGAAGGTTTCCTCCCTGGCTGGAGGGAAAGTGGTGCCTTCAAAGCTTTGTTTTTTTAAAAAGAAAATAGTTCTTCTGCAGCATCCTGAGCTCCGGTCCTGGCATCTCCTGGGGCAGCTGAGCTCTGCCAGCCTAACTGAACTTCCCTGGTTCTCACAGGCGGCGAACGGAGCGTCGTGCCCTGGAAGGGAAGGCTGGTGCTTTTCCTGGGAGAACAGGTTCCTCCTTCCAACTCTTGCCTGCCCCTCATGCAACAGGGCACGAGAGTGCTGCCAGGGCCTGCCTCAGCAGGCCTGAGGAACTGGCACCCATTGGCACCAGGAGGGCAGGAACCCGAACTGCCACAGAGCAAAGTCTGAAAAAGGTTGGTGGGATTCGTGCAGCCCCCCCCCTGTTGGGTTCCCTGAGCCTCTCTCTCCGTGGGGCACCTGGTTTCTTCTTGGCATGCCCTCCCAGGCCTTGGCATGGTTGCCAGTTGCCCTGCAGATCCTCCGATCAAGCAGGCTGAGTGGCACCATCGAGAAAAGAGTGCACCAAGAGACCGTGCAGGACAGGGCAGAGCAGAGGGCACGATTGCCCTCCAGCCCCCTCTTTGCACCTGCCCTAGAGCCCAGTGGGGAGGGGGGAGCCCAGGAGGGGGTCCCAGATTGTTGGGGGCCATGGGCCGACTCTGTAAGCCGCTTAGAGAGGGCTGGAAAGCTCTGGGAAGTGGAATATAAGTCTAAGGGCTGTGGCTATTTTTCATGCTGGGACAATTTCCATCTATTCAGCACTTTCCCGTAATCTCCAACCAAGATCCCTTTGGGTAAGTTGAGGCACAGGAGCAAAAGGGCTGGCTGCCTCCGTCAGAAAGGCTAATGAAGGCTTGGGGAAGGCCTGTTTTTGTGCATTGTGAGATTTCCCGAAGGGAGGCTGGGAAAGGAATGGCAAGGCCAGCAACCTGGTTTTCGTCTGTGCCACGGATTTTGTGGACACAGGATTCAGTGGCACCTCCTGCACTTCATCTTCTTCCCCTGGAAAGGAATTGCCAGCCTCAGAAGGGCCTCCTCCTCCTCCTCCTTGCCACAAACTCCCCTCCTTTCTAACACTGATGACATTACCTAGTTGGGTCACGAAACGTCTGCAAGAAAACCACCAAATTCAAAGAGCACCAAGGACCCCACGGATGGCCCCCCCTCCTCCTCTTCCTCCTCCTCCTCTCCTCCTCCTCCTTGCCTGGGTCATGGGGGTGGGTGGGCTGCTGGTTCCAGTGCAGCGTCTGGGAAACTCCTCCCTGGACGGAAAGGCCACCGTCCAGTCAAAGCAGCCCCTGAAAGGGGACGCATATGGAGACCCCACTGGGGGAGACACGGAAGTCAGAAAGCAGCAGGGGCTTCCGAGGGGAGGCCATGGCATCTCCAGGCTCTTCTGCCCCTTGACCTAGGGGTGTCTGCAGGAGAAGGAGGAGGGGCTGAATTTGCACCAGGGCCGCCAGGCACTGCATGGACCAAGCCCCTCCCCATCCCACTGGCTGGACCTCCACCCAGGTGAGGCAAACTCCCCCAATGCCCAGCAGGTCCCGGCCTAGGGAAGAGGGCTTGGGCCCAGGCCCACACCTGGGCTCTGCCTGCCCCACCTGGGAAGGGCCACAGCAAAGCTCTCCCATTGCAGAGGCCGGACGGGGCCCCCATCTCCACTCCACCCAGCCTTTCCTAGAAGGGGATGGGACCCCTCCCTCTCTCCAGAGCCAGGAAGCGTATCCACATCCCCCTCAGATGCCTGGACCTGGGGGGAGGGGTCTCTCTCCCCCCCTCCAGGAAAATGCCTAAAGATGGGGCTTGCCACCCCATTCGATTCCACAAAGGATGCCGTCTTTGCATGACCTGCCACCCTCCAGATGTGGGGGCACCTCCGCACCCATCTTCCCCAGCCCACCAAGCACTTTGGGTCTGGAGGATGGGTCAGAGGAAGTTGTAACACTACAGGGAGTCCTCAACTTACAACCATTCATTTAGTGACGATTCAAAATCCCAACAGTACTGAAAAAGTGACTTAGAACCGCTTTTCACACTTAAGACCATTAAAGTAACCCCCCCGGGCGGTCACGTGATCAAAATTTTCACACCCTTGGCAACTGACTCATATTTATGACGGTCGCAACATCTTGGTCCCCTTTTGTGACTTTCTGACAAGCAAAATCAAGGGGGAAGCCGGATTCACTTAGCAACCACCTGACTAACTTAACTAGTGCAGTGATTCACTTAGCAACGGTGGCAAGAAAGGTCATAAAATGAGGACAAAACTCACAGAACAACTGCCTCACTTTGTAACAGAAATTTTGGGCGCAATACAAGGACTACCTGGAATAAGCCAGGGGGTAAAATCCGGGGCCCTGGAGGAAGGGGACGGGCTCTCCAGGAAGGGATGCGGCTGGGATTTCTTACCTCCTGGCGTCTCTTCTCTTTGGCACCTGGATTTTGACAGCGCCTTTTGCCAGCGACATGAGGCAAGGGATTGGTTTACAGCCCGGCTGTCTTCCTTTCACAGAGTGTGACCCCCTTTCAACTTTTCCCCTCAAAGTAGCCTCTTATTTGACGTTGACTCTTCCCGATTCCAAAGAATAGAATAACAGAGTTGGAAGGGACCTTGGAAGGTCTTCTAGTCCAACCCCCAGCTGGAGCAGGAGACTCTATAACACCAGTGTCCAACCTTGGGAACTTCTGCTGGCTGGGGAATTCTGGGAGTTGAAGTCCACAAGTCTTAAAGTTCCCAAGGGTGGACACTCTTACCCCATATCAAGGGTCCCCAACCCCTAGTCCACAGCGTGCTACCAAGCAACCGGGCCACAAAAAGCCCCATCCGTGGAATGCAGGCAGCACATGAAATCACAGCCCCTCCTGCCCACAGAAAACCCTTTCTCTCTGGAACCGGTCCCTGGCGGTGCCCAAAAGGTTGGGGGATGGGGGCACTGCCCTCTACCATGCCAGACAAAAGGCTGTCCAATTTCTTTTTAGACACCTCTAATGTTGGAGCAGCCACAACTTCTGGAAGCAAAACAAGGCAATAAAACAGCTGGCCATCCTTCCTTGACTGATCAGAGACTGGAGCAGGGAGAGGAAGCAGAGGGGGCACTTTCCTTTGGGGGGGACTGACCGACCCAAGCACACATGCAGTCCTCCCTCTCGGGCCACAGGAACTATGCACAGGTGGGCATCTCCACCTGAGCCTTCCCTGTGCCGCCTGGCCCCACTGCTTCTCCAGGGGACAGAGGATCAAACAGCTGTGGCCCTGCTCCTAGGGGCTCAAGCTCTGGCGATTTGGCCTGGCTGGGCAAGGGGTCGCAGGCCTGACCAGTCCCTCTGCTTTGCATTTGGTTCAACAAAGCAGCCCAGCAAAGGGGGATGCTGCATATACACACACCTCTTTGGGGCTCCACTGGCTAGATCTCCGCGCAAACGGGGCAGGGCAGCGGGGAAATCGCCGCGCTCAGAGTCTCCAATCGGGGCGCGCTCCTCGCGCTGCTGGGATCGTTTCAGCCCCGAGTGCCGCAGAAGCCGGCTCAAAGAAGGGGTCTCTGGGCGCGCCTAGTCCGAAAGGACCGGGCTGGGGACGAACCCAACTCCCGCGGCTGGACGGGGGCTTCTGGCGTGCTGCAACAGAAGAGATGCGCGCCGCGTAGCGTCTCTTGCTTGGGCAGGGGGTTGGACTAGATGACCCACAAGGTCCCTTCCGAGTCTGTTAATCTGTTAAAGCATCTTGGCGCTCGCTTGTGCCAGTCGGGCTGAGCTGAGACGCGTCTTCTCTGGGGGGGCAAAGGCGAGCGAGGGAAGGAGGAGCTCCAACCGCTTTCCTAGACGGCGAGGGCTGCAGAGGGCACTCGGACACCGCTCTTGGCGCTCCCGGCAACCCGGCCTTCGCCCGCTGCCGGCAGAACTTTGCCTGCGCTGCTGGCGGAACCAGGGACTCCTCGCTCCGCTTCCCGGTTCCAGGCCGCCGCCCGCCGCCCTCTCTCTGCACGCCTCTGCGCTGCCCCCTCCCGCCCGGTCCCCCTGCCCTGCGAGCCGCGGCGCCCCTGTCTCTCCTACCTGTCCCGGTCCGGCGAGTCAGGCGCGGAGGGTCCACGCGGGGCCGGGCAGCGGACTGAGGCTCTACGCGGCGCACAGTGCGGACTCTCGGCGGGCGCTGGCTGCGCTTCCCATTCCGGGAGGCGGGAAGGCACCTGGCGGGGCAGGGCGGCCCTCATTAGAAGCTCCGCCGCTCCGCTGCGCCTCGGGCCATCCCGCGCCTAGGCGGGCCGCCAAAGGGGAGGCAGCGGCAGCGGTGACTAAGCTGGTGGGGGGGGGAGCGGGGGTCACCGGCAACCTCCGTGCCTTGGGAGCAGCGAAGCTCCGAGGGGCGCCGGTGTGGCTGGAGAATTTGGAACTGGAGGCTTCCTGGCCGGAGCCAAAAAGTGCCAGGCCGGTCAGGGCTTTGATGGAGCCGCTGGTTTCTTTCAGCAACTTGGACAGATAGTCTTCTACTTATGGCCACAACCGAACCCCAATTTTTGTTGCCATTTCAAGATGGTTGTTAAGTGAGTTCTGCCACATTTTATAATCTTTCTTGCCAGAGTTGGTCAGTGAATGGCCACAATTGTTAAGTTAGTCACACAGTCCTTAAGCGAATCTGGTTTCCCCACTGACTTTGCTTGTCAGAAGGTTGCAAAAGGGGATCACGTGACCCCAGGGACACTGCAATGGTCACAAATGCGAGTCAGTGGCCAAGTATCTGAATTTTGATTGCCTGACCACAGGGATGCTGCAGTGGTCATATGTGTGAAAAATGGCCATGAGTCATTTTCTTCAGTGTTGTTGTAACTTTGGTCACTAATTGAACTGTTGTATTTTGAAGACCACCTGCATGCCTCTGGGGGCTTAGAACAGATTCCAGCCTCCAGAGAGATCCTTTGCTCACCTCTCAGTCAAAACTATCACCCCCAATTTCCAAATGATGAAGTGGGGGGGGTCTCCCCTGTTTTAGAGGAGGGGGCTGCAGACCTCCTTTGAGCTGGGACACCCCCCACCCCATGCATCTTTTCTGGCTGAACCTCCTCCTTGGGGAAGAGGCCCAGGTGGGATAAGCTTTTAGGGGTTCTCCCCAACCCCTCGGAGGGGTCCTTGAAGCCCACCAGCAGTCTGGGCAGCTTCACAGGGTAGGCGACCTTTCGCTCAAGCGGTTAATACCAGCAGACAAGCAGGCTGCAACTCCAGAACGATCTCCAAGGGCCGCCCCACCTAATTAGTGTAGTCCAAGTGGTAGCCAAGATGTAAATTCCCACCTTCGCTGCCTGCTGGCCAGGAAAGGGGTCAGTTGGCGCACTGGCCAAGGTGGCCCCCAAGCTTTCCCACCTCTCTGCATCCAGGCAGACCCCCCAGCTTCACCTCATCTCTAAAGTCTAGTTTGGGTCGGAAGGGACCTCCAGAAAATCCCAGAGCTGTAAGGAAAGCAGAGAAGATGGGAAACTCTGGGAAGAAAGGAAGGAAAACACTGGGAGGTAATTTTGCTGCCCAAAAGAGCTGAGCTGATCTCTTTTTTTTTTTTTTTCCCTTCTGTAAGTTCATAATTGCTAGTTCAGGATCACAGCCAGGCCCTCCAGGATCCCAGCGTTTTCTCACTGCTGATGCTTCCAGGGCTTGGATTTTAACCTTTTACAAAAAGCGTGGTTCTAGTCCTCAAGGTTCACAACCGATAATTTAAGACATTAAGAAAGACATCTCACAATTAGAAGATCCTTGGGGGATCTTCTGTCTGGGCAGAAACGTGACTCGGAAAATCATTTGGAAATTAAGTGCCCCTAAACAGGAGGAGAGACAGGAAGTCTGTCAAGCTGGTATTTTCTCCACTTTCTGGTTCTGCTGGTGGACCCAGAAGGGTCAAGGGTTTTAGGCTGCAGCATCCCAGCCTGGACCAGGGACTTGAGGGGCCTCCCCAGCCAGCCGCAACAGCTGCACTAGAAATGAATTTTGTTTTAAATTTCATTTTTGTTGTGCCCTAGCTGTTTGTGAAGTCCCTTGATTCCACATTGTGCCTGTTGGTGCTGAATGGCAGCAAGGATGAAAAGATATGGATTTATGGGAGGGCTTTGAGGTGGTCTTCCCTGGACATCACTCATGCCTGGGCAGAGGGTGCAGTGGGCGGGCTGACCAATGAGGCTTCAGGCTTTTGGGCAGGAAATGGGGGTTTGAGAAGGCTGATTAGTTGGGGGCAGCTGGTGGCTTGGTGGGCTCTGCTTGTTGCCCGTTTGCTTCCAGATGTGATGGGGCAGCTGGCTATAGACCCTACATGGAGTAAAGTCCGGGCATTTGAGGGACGGCCTCTCTCCCTTGGGGGTCTGACCAGCGGTCAGTATCACCTCTCCTTCATTTGGGGCAGTGGGTCAAGAGAATTGAACAAATAAAGGAATCCCCGCCCACCCCACAGCAGGTGGGGACCCTCTCTTTGGCAGACCCTCCCCAACCCCAAGGGGGTTGATCTAACTGAGAAAGAAATTGGGGAGGGGGGAACCTTTCGCCAGCATTAACTGCGGGCTTGCTCGGGTTTCAAGGAAAGCCGCAACTCGCGAAGTTTCGGCCCGTTTTCCAGCTCGGTCACCCGGATGGGCGGTGATTCCCCCCCCCTCCCACGCACCCAAACCCCCTTCCCCGTTGCTCCAGAGGAGGGGGGTGGGTGGCCCTTCCTTCTCTCCCCCTCCCCGCCCGGTCGGAGAAGGGGCCGCGAGGACAGGCAAGAGCGCCGGTCAGGACCCGGAGAAGGAGGACGCTGGATCGGCCCCCGGCCAGCCTCGTCCGCCGAGCCGCCTACTAACGCCAGGCGGATGCCCGTCCTTCCTCGCGGCCCCGAGAGCCCACCCGGAACGAGCCCCGGAACAGCGTCTGCCCTGCGCTCCGCTTATGGGGCGGCCGAAACGGGGAGTCTGTAATTCTGTTCTGAGCTGCACTGAAAAAAGTTGGCAGTCGGCGCTCCCCCCGCCCCCCCACCTTTCCCTCTCTTCCTATCCTCTCTTTCTCCCTTTCCTGTCATTTTTAGTTTCATCTGCATTTTGTTTTATGACAATTTTAGAAAAATTCTCTATTAAAAGAAAGGAAAGGCACCGTTGTAAAGGAGACGATTTCTGGGGAGGGATGGTTGGGCAAAAGGGATCCTGGAGCCCCTTCTTCCCCTGCCCCTCACAGCCCCCTCCCCAAGGCCGGGTCAGAGAGACCCCATTCTCTGAGGATCTTTGGCCATTTCTGCTTTTCTGCTCAACCAAGAACGCGGAGCCCCCCAAGCAGGGCACATCCTGGCCCCTTATCAATGGGGTAAAGACTCTGATTCCCATTACACTGCATCTGTCTAAGCCAGGGGTCCCCCAACCTTGGCAACCTTAAGACTTGTGGACTTCAACTCCCAGAGTTCCTCAGCCAGCAAACAGGGAATTCTGGGAATTGAAGTCCACAAGTCTTAAAGTTGCCAAGGTTGGAGACCCCTGGTCTAAGCAGTTCTCCTGGCCCATCCCTGCCCCCCTCACCCCCTTTCAGCCCTGCATATTATCCTGGAAGGCTGTTCACAGAAACAACCAGATCCAGTCTAACTTAGTAGGCTTGCATTTTTTTTTTCTGCCAACCTGTGTCTTTCTTCCTGGCACTTAATTCCACCACAAGTGCCTTTGTGTCTGTGCCAACAAGCTGGTATTCTCGGTTTTCTTCCTATTAATTTCTACCAGGCCTCCTCCTGGGTACCCATCCCTCTGATGTGGAGACAGGACAGATAAATCAAGGAGAAGGGAGGGGAGAGGAGGAGGAAGAGACAGACAACCGGAGGCCGAGGGCAGCTCTGGGGCTACGGGTGCCAATCCTGCCAGGGAGGTGCCAACGTTCGACCACGAAAAAATTCCCATGGGGAAAGCCTCGTCTTGAGATGCTTTGGCAGCTGGGCCAGCCCTGAGTCTCTCCCGCCATGTCAGGAGCCAGGATAGATTGGCCGTCCTCTACCATAGCTGGTCCTTGACTTACGTCCACAACTGAGCTCAAAATCTCCATTGCTAAGTGAGGTAGCTGTTAAGTGAATTACTGCAATTCTTAAGTTAGTCACACGGTTGTTAAGTGAATCTGGCTTCCCCATGGACTTTGCTCGACAGAAGGTCACAAAAGAGGATCGCGTGACCCAGGGACACTGCCATCCGCCGTCATAAATATGAGTCAGTTGCCCAGCATCTGAATTTTGATCATGTGGTCGCAGGGACTGTAAGTGTAAAAAATGGTCCTAAGTCACTTTTTTCAGTGCCGTTGTAACTAGAAACGGTCACTGAATGAATCATCATAAGTGGGGGACTCCTGTACAAGTCTGTTCCATGTAATTTATACACAAAAATCTGAACTACTAATGGTCAAGGGCAATTAGTGCCGGATAAGAGTCAATGGACCTTAAGGGGGGGCTGGACCCCTTACTGGGGTGTAAAGACTCCAAACTGCTGGTGCCTTTGACTCCCCCCCCCTTGGGCTCAGCCTGGTCATCTCCTGCGCTTTGCTCCTGCCCAGAGTAGCCAGAGGGGGACACCAGGGGCAGCTGTGGGTGGGCCTCAAGTTAGGGCACCCTGGCTGCCGTGGTTCCCATGGCACCTGGGCTGTCAGGTGGGCACAGCTCAGAATAACAGAATAACAAGAGTCAAAGGGCTCTTGGAGGTCTTCTAGTCCAACCCCCTGCTCAGGCAAATAACCCTATCCCATTTCAGACCAATGGCTGTCCAATCTCTTCTTGAAAACCGCCCATGATGGAGCACCCACAACTTCTGGTGGCAAGCCATTCCACTGGCTTATTGTTTTCACTGTCAGGAAATTCCTCTTTAGTTCCAGGTTGCTTCTGTCCTTGACTAGTTGACTCGTTCCTTCTTATCCTGCCTTTTCTGGTGCTATGGAAAAGGGGTGGAAATCTCTCTCCTTTTTGGCAGCCCCTCAAATATTGGAGGATGCTTTCCTGTTGTCCCTGATCCTTTTGAAAAAACAAATTAGACATTCCTGCAAGCGTTCTGCGTATGTTTTAGCTTCCAGTCTCTAAAATAATCTTGGTTGCTCTTCTCTGCACTCTTCCCAGTCTCCACATCTCTTTTACCACATGGCAACCAAAGCTGGATGCCGGAGTCCAGGTGTGGCCTTACCCAGGCCTTGTAAAGTGGTATTAACCCTTCACCTGATCTTGATTCCATGTCTCTGTTTATACAACCCAGGATTGCCTTGGCTTTTTTGGCAGCTGCCGCACACGGCCGGCTCACAGGCTCATATTCAAGGGCTTGTCCACTAGGACTCCTCGATCTGGCCTTCAGCTCCCGCTGCACCCACATGTCCCCAGCCCTAGAGATGTGGGGGGGAGACAGTCCTTGCCCAGGTGGGAACTCTGTCCTGATGTTTGGGGAGGGTTGATTGAGGTGGGGGGAACTGAGACCAAATGCTTCCAAGAGAGGAAAGTATCTGGCTGGGCAGGAGGACCCTCGTGATGCCCTCGTGGCCCCCTATCTTGTGCAGGGCAGAGGGTACAGGTGTGAACTCTCCTTTGTGAATCCACTTCACTGGTGCATAAGTCTTGATTGATCAACTCTGTGCCATCCAGTCCCCGATGACTCTTGAGTGACCAATGGACAGGCTTTCCGTCTTTGCTAGAGGCTACCAAACGGACATCGCTCACTAATAGATCCTGCCCCGAAGGGGAGGGCTGGACTAGATGCCCTCTTAGGTCACCTCCAACTCTAGAACTCTGTGAACTGTAAAGGCAGCAGCATTGCTCAACCTTGTGGCAGTGAGTTCCACTTTCTGCAGCCCAATGGCTCCATCTCAGGAAGGATGTTGTGGAGCTGATGACGAGGCAGGAGACCCCCAAAGTGGTTGGATCTTGGGGGGAGGAGTGCCCCAGCTGGATGCCCCCCCTTTCTTTCCAGCATTGAAGGAAATGCCTGGTGTGGGGACAGACCCTCCAAATAGAGGGGGGGGGGTGTCACAGGGCAGTCCTTCCCACCACCCCCAACCATTTATGGAAAGTATCAGGTTCTGTCTTGCCTGCCAGCTGTCCTTGGTGAAAAGTTGTCTTCACTGCAGTTGTCGATCCTGGACAATGCTGGTTTGTGGGGACAGACGAGGATGTTTTCCTGCTCTGAGATGGGGCGAGCTGTGGCCCCTTGTCAGACCCTGCAAAGAGTCCAACTCTGGATACCCCATTCCCACAAGTTGGGAGCCGATGCCTGGGATTGGTGATTGTTTTTCCTAAGTGGTGAATGTGAGGTGTGGAACCTCCAGCTGCCAAGGCAGTCTCTCTCCCTTGAGCGATAACTATATGGGACCTGCAGAGAGGGGGTTTCCTCCATCCCCTTCCCCTTCTCCAGCGCCCTGGCCTTTGGGTTCAGGGCCGCTAACACTCTTTCCCCCGAGGGTGTTTTTCGTGGGAGGCTCAGCCAGAGGAAGAGAAGGAAAGAGAAGGCGACCCCACCCCTCCCTCCCTCCCTCCCTCCTGAGAAATTCTGCTCTTCTTAATGAATCAAAATTAATCCTTCAGATGGTTTGCCTGCGGGAGGGGAGAAGGAGGGAGGAGGCTCCAAGGGAGAGGATGAGGACCGGAAGCATGAAGGGCATGGCACACCGGAGTCACTCCGGTCCTTTGAGCCTCACCCTGTGCAGGGCCAGAGGGGGTTCCTGCCTGCCTGCCTTCCCCCCTTTGTCCCTTTCTCTCCCTCCCTCCCTCCCTTCTCTT